>JASKDV010170110.1:0-13524 GCA_032466395.1 Aegires albopunctatus | reverse complement strand
GGGGGGCGGGATTCAGATTTGAAGTCGAATTTCCGGTTTAGCATACAAAGAAATAATAAGAACAAAATCTGTTCTCGGATAACGGAGGGAGCCAGATAACAGAGCACGTCTCTCCACACCATCTCTCTCTCTCTGCCGCACCTCACTCATCACTGGACTGGCCGTTCACAACGTCGCACCACTGACTGCCTGTTTGGAGCCCGCCTGCGGCCACCACCCCAGCCCCCTTCCCCTAAGTTCCGGTACCTAGACCCAGAGCTCGCTCGATCTCTCCTGCTGTATCTGAGTTCGGGCCTTTCCTTGCCCAATTGTATGCAAGAACAGGTAATAGAGTTCACATAGTAAAAAAGGGGGGATTATGGTAAGGTCCTGCGGGTGCTGTTATATTCCTGTTCTATTGTATTTATTTTAAATATTTAGGAAAGAAACAAAGACAATGAAGAGTAACTGAAAAGAGTAATTATTTTCGTTACAGAATAATTTTGATCCAAATCTTTCTAGTGAAGAAATATAAAATCAAGCACTCTTACTTCATTGACTACTTTTTCTCCTTTTCTTTTCTCTTGACGCAGCTGGTCAATCATTCTTCGTTGGTCGTCAATTTCCTCCTCTTTATTTCTGACATCGCGATTGAGTTCCTTCACTTTAGACTGGAGTTTCATCAGTCTTTATCAAAAAAAAATTTTTAAAGAGAGAGAGAGAGAGAGATAGAACATAAAAATTTTATCTACAAAATGCTCAAACAAGGACAGTGAGAGAGAGGATGGAGTGAGAATCTTTTCATCAGAAAATTAAACTTTTGTCATATTTAATTTGAAGCATAAAATCCTAAAATCTGTATCCACTTACAACAAAAATAATAAAATATCATGTTACCAGATAAAAGAGAGTAAAAATTAGAAAGCAAAAAAAAAAAAAAAAAAAAAAAGAAATCGTTTTTTTTTTTAATTAAGAGAAAAATCAATAGCTGGAAATTATAAGCATTGAGGTCCATCAAGAATACAAAATTCACAATTGGTGCTTGAATACCTCATTTCATAATTTTAAATCAGCGTCATATTTGAAATTTTTATTTTTTCCATTGAAAAATTAATTATGTTCTACTTTTTCTTCTAAAAAATACTTCATTTCGACATCTAAAAATGCAAAACCTAGCCTAATCGTAATGAGCAATAAAACTTAATTTATAGAGAAACATTTATGTTTATTTATTATAAAATACTCTTTAAACACTGACTGATCATTCATTTCAGTGTATTGCTCCATTGTCAACTTCTGTTTGTTCAAAGATTCTCGTAGCTCTCTGGCTTGAGATTTGTATTTATCACGCCATTCTTGCAGTTCCTGTGGTTAGAAACAATAACATAATCATGTTACTTCTTTGACAAACAAAGTTGGTATGTGGGCCGCAAAACCAAAAACACTAATACTATAGATTCAAATTTGGCAACAATGTTCATCTTTTTAAGAATAGAATGACCATCACTGAAAATCTCAACATTTAAATCAGGTGGAAATGAAAAGCCCCTTAGTAATGGCAGATACAATTACTCTCAGTAAGCTGATATTATCAAATCTAAGATTAATCTGTTACCAAATGATTACAATAAGTATTCTAGATGAATTAAGAATAAATAGGCAAGTCAGAGAGAAAAATATTATAAAGCCTGAATGCCAATAATCAAAGATACAGTCCCCGCCGTCTTACGTCATAGAATACGTTCTTTGTGTATCCATGATGTCATCCAAAGCGTGACATTTGTTTCAATAAAAACATATTGTGAGTATAATAGTGATTGACCTGTTATACCCCCCCCCCCCCCCCCCAACACACCTTTTTTACCCCTTCCACTTGAATGAGGATTCTTAAGACTTAACCAACTGTACAATACTTAGTCTATCCATTTAAGGCAGTCACCATGTTCTTTGTTTCTATAAATCTGACCCAGTCTTTCATTGTGAACTATACTTATTACCCAGTACTGTGTATTTTACAATACTGCAGGTAGAGTCTAGGTTGTAATTGGCATCAACACGCATTGGCGGCATGAAAAACATTGTTCCAAACAGCAAAATTTGCTTTAAAATTGAGATTTTTCCTTATAACACTAGTGGCCCCTGGCGCAAAGCAAAGCCCTTATGATGTTATCCATTGACTTGTAAAAAGAAAAAATTCCGTTACAATTGTTCACCATATCCTTATCCAAAATATTCCGTTATCCAGTGTGACAAAAAGAGGCAGGGACTTTACATTGAAGGGTTCAAATTTTCAAAATGAAATTGACAATATTTGATGTTGTTGGCACTGAACTTCTAATACATATATATATATATGTACAATTCTGATACAGTCAACAGTGTTTACCTTTTCAAAAGCAGCTTTTTCATCTTCAAGAAGCCGTAATCTTCGCTCTAAATCTAACACCACTTCACTTGATCTTTTCAGGTCTTGTTCCAAGGTATTTACCTCAGATTGAGATTCTGTATGAATAAGTTGGTGAGTTTAAAATATATAGTCAAAAACAAAAAAACAACAGATTTGTTCTAAAGGATGAACTAATGGTTTTGATATGATTATATAATCTTCGCATTGATCTCAACATTAAAATATACAATGCTATACAGAAAGGAATATACCTGCTATAACTCTGTGCAGCACAGCCAACTCTTCCTTCAGCAATCGAGCTGACTCCCCTTCCTCAATTCCAGATGCAGCACCAACACCATTGACTTCTGAACTCTGAAGCTGAACAATTGTTGCCGTTGATTCTGTAATGAAAAAAGATATTCAAATATTTCAGAATAATCAATGGTCCCATATTCAATAACTCAATACACCAATTAATCAAAATATCATGAGATCAATGATCAAAGTAAAATAATACAAAGGAGTCAAAATTATAGTCACAAAAATATCTTCTAAGCTTTATGATTGACCTCCATAAAATTGCATACTAAACGATCTTAGCTATCTATGTTCTCTTCCTTTAACAGTTTTCTTTAAAAATAGATTTAACTTCTATTTCTCCTTATAAGTACTTAAACTTACCTTGGACTTTTTGATTGAGTTCCCTAATTTCCTTTTCAAGTCCTTTGATTTTTCGTTCAAAAATTTCAGTTTGAACATCATCTCTTTTTCCTTGCTGATCATCAGCGTCTGCAGATAGCACTCCAAGGTCAGATGTTTTACTGATGGAAACAATCAAAAGGAAACAGTGTCTCAATTTAATCTCAGACATTTTCAAAATTTTTTTACAACATATAAGACTAAACAAAATTGCTTTAGCCTTCTTTTGACACATTTCAAATATCTCTTCGTTTCAACCCCTTAATAAATATCAATTGATGAGTTAGTTCATGTCAAGCAATAAAATCCCATTTAGTCATAGAATCATGAAAGATCATCTAAGAGAAATAACTAAAACAGAACTTTTTAAACTCAAAATTCAAAACTAAAACCTAATTCTTAAAAATAAATAAAATAATAATCATAATAATACAAAGCAATAACTTTAGTTTTGTCTTCACCATAAAGCTGAATTTATGTGAAAGATGCAGACATTATTCAAATGGCACCATTTATAAGAGGAAAGAAAAAAAAGCGTAATAAAAACTTCATAGGCAACAATTATTCACTAACCATTCTTTGGTGAATGTAAATCCCACAAATGGCAAATGGTGTCCTTTGAAGCCTGCATGAGATGTTGGAGGCACAGTGTCCTGAAAACAAATGGACAATCAGATCTTGATATTGCCTAATATCATAAGAATAGACAGTACAAGTACAGACTCCTTAAATCAACAACTTTCTCTTGGTTTCAAACAATTTACCTGCACTGCCCTCCCTAACATCCATCATTTCAAATATTATCACTAGCTCAATCCTGCCTTCTAACATATGCTATATTAAGGGATACTCACATTTTATTAAAAATCTAAGCATATTTCTTTTTGGCTTGAATCCATAACATATGAATGATTGACACAATTTTGAACGCAATAGAAAAAAGGGTATAAAATTGAAACACAGGCTTACGGTATGTCGAAAATCTGTATCTTCTACATCGAAATTGGAAGTATCTGTAGCACTAGTCACCTCTGGCCTATAAGGAGGGTCCACTGAAAATTGAATTTAAAAATATCTTACATTAAGTCATAGTTTCCTGATTCATATTACAAATAAGGTCCTAGGCTTTTCTTTCTAGAACACATATCTATATAACTTTTATTGAATATTTTAAACATTTAGAATTCTTTCTTTGTTTTACAGTAATAGACAGTCAAGTAACTTTTACAGCACAGTACAAGAATATTCCAGTTGTGCAAAATGATAGATCAACAATTTCTAAGCATAAACTTTAAACTAAAAGAAACCTAAAAAATGTATTCAGCTTACTGTCTCGTATATTATCCCAGTCAATAGCAGAAAACCAAGGATGATTTTTAAAATCCTCCAGACCATTTTTACCAAATCTTTCATTAGGCACACAGATGAGTCGATATATTAAATCTTGTGCATCTTCAGACACGTCGTCAACGTCGTTGGGAAATTCAAACCTAGTCTGTGGGACAAATTGAAAAACGGAAGATTAAAAATTAATAAATCATGAACGTGCATGCATCTAAATAAAAAACTTTAAATGGACAAAAAGCAAACATTTGAAGAAAAAAAAATCAAAAGCAATGTTTCAAACAAAATAACAACTTCGGATAATTTCACCAAAAAAAAAATATTTTTAAAAAATTACTTTGAGAGCAATCATGACAGGTCAAATGAAATATATGTTAAAAGAAAAAAGTGCGATAGGGATAAAAAAAAAATTACCTGATGGTTCATGATTTTGCCATAAGTTTCCACAAGTGATTCTGCATAAAATGGAGTCTCTCCATAGAGCATTTCGTACATGCAAACTCCCAGAGACCACCAATCACATTCTGGCCCATAACGACCATGGCCATCTTCCATTGCCTAACAAAGATTCAAAATTCAATGTCTCACTATTATACATCTCTAGTTAAATGAAACAACCTTGTAACCTAATTAAGAAATCTATTAATGCAAATAAAGGCAAAGATCTAGATCTGCAAAAAAAAAAAGATAAATCCAAATGAAAAACTAACATTAATGTTATGATCCTAAAACCTCTATCAAGAACATACACAAACAGAAAAATGGCACAACTACATAAAAAACAGAGATGTGAAATGGAGGTGAAATAAAAGCTAAATATAGATCTAATAAAATCTAGAGCTAAATCTTCGACACTCACCCTTAAAATCTCTGGAGATATGTAATCAGGAGTACCCACAGCAACAGAAGATTGAACAGTTCCATCTTCCATCAATTTAAGACAAGAACCAAAGTCTGCTAAAACAATATGTCCACTACGGTCCAAAAGTACATTGTCTGGTTTTATGTCACGGTGAACATATCGCAGTTCATGTAAGGAATGGATGGCCAGGACCATCTCCGCAATGTAGAATTTACACATGTCCTCCGGCAGTCTATCTTCAAATTTGCTCAGCAAAGTCAAAAGGTCACCTCCACAATAATAGTCCATAACAAGGTACTGTGGCAAGAGAAAAAAAAGTAAAAAGAGTCATTTTACTGATGCTCTCGAAGTGTCATTTAATAGACATATTTCACTACAGTAATCAAAGTTGAAATTTTACTTTATTGAAAAGAAAAAAACAAATAATTATAAACCATGTTGATCTCTTCATGTTTATTTTCTTTGCGATCCATTTACAGTAACAGAAAAAATATCCATTAAAGATCTGTATTAGTTTTCATCATAGACTTAAATCATGTATGAATTATATATATATCAGCAATTATATTTGCTTGAAAAATTTAGTCTTCTTGAAAATTAAATGATCGCTTCATTGTGTTTCATTCCTTTATGGACAAGTATCTTGTTACATGAATATTTTCAATATTTTGAAACATCTGAATTTTTAAATAAACATGTAAATAAACAAGAACAAAACAAACCAAATAGTTGTCATCTTGAAATGCATAATGAAGATTTGTAATCCATCGTCTGTCCCCATTCACCAGTACATCCCTTTCTTCCTTGAAACATGCAGTCTACAAGAACAAAAAGGCAAACATCAACCAATGGCATTAAAAATTGCCATCAAAATCAAGTTCAGGTTAGTTAAAATAAAATTTTTTATTAAATAAATATTTCAAGTCGTTTCCAAGTGTCAAAATGTTTCGAAAATACTGAAGTATGAGTATTCAAAGTATCATGTTATGTATTTCACATATTTTGATACAGTCGAACCCACTTATTCCGAAACTCAAAAAAATTCTAACCGGAATTTCAGTATAACCAATATAGACGCAACATCGCTGTGTAGAGGTAATTAAAAGTTTAACACATGTATGTTATAATACCATTTGAGGTGTTATTCACATGTCAATGGAAAGGAAACACTGCAATTGTGACTGCCATTTCCAATGTTACAGTGTTTTTTTTTATTCATTTTCTTTCTGCCTTTCTTTTCTGTATTTGGTGGCTGGTGCTCGTATCGGCTTTTGACCGAGAATTTATGTGATTTCTGTTCACAACTAGCCGAAAAAATTTTCAATATTATATAGGCAGGCTTATGTTCAGATTAACCGGTCTATTTATAAAGAAAAAATTCTGTTGTTGGAGATAGCTTCAGTTTAACCGGGATTTCAGTATATCCGGATCCAACTGTACATAATTATGAAAGAGTCAAACAAGTTGCCGGAATTGATGGCACCAAATTCTCAGCCTTTTCGAAGGGTGACTTTCTTGCCTTCAGCTTATTACATTGATATTACAGTCAATGCCCAGGACAAAAGAATAAGTCTGCACTGATTGGAAAAAAATAAAGACTTATAAAGAGGTCTTGGGAAAATTCTCAAAGGTGAGACTTCTTAAGGCTTGCCAACAGACTAATTTCAAATGCTGGGAGATTATGGTCTCTGGACTAAAACAAACATCATTAGCAAGAAGAGGACCATGGGATACAAATATGTTGTAAGCAGACCTGCCAACTTTACAAAATCAAAAAGAGGGAAAATCTTCCGAGGTCAAAGAGTAATAAAACAATTCGAGACAATGATGATCGATTGATAGCCAGACGCAGGGCTACACTACATTACTTATGACAACTCGCTGTTAGAGAAAAAACAAAAAATGATAGGTTTGTAAACTAGGGTCTTAGTCTTACCAACAAGAACACTTCTCAAATAAATCCAGTGAAAGAAAATCCTTAAAATCGGTAAAAAAAAATAAATCCCAACACAAGCTTTCAACAACCAACGTGGTGAAATCATCAGACTAGAAGGGCTGGAAGTAAACAACGCAGTAAGCAGAGCAAACTAAGTGGGAAGCGGAAGCAGTCTAAAATCAATGTCGGTTTATCGTACTTCGCAATTTCGGTCAAAAACAACAAGCAAATTCCATGATTGAAAATCCAGGAAAATTCAATCAAAACCGGGAGTGTAAATCCGGGCATTTCCCGGGCAATACGGGAAGATTGGCAGGTCTGTGTAAGCTGTCTCCTCTAGAAGGGCTCTAACACCCTTTAAACACTTGAGAAGGGTAAGTGTGATTATTTTAAAGGTATTCATGGGAACAACATTATCAGGATTTCATGAAAACATTATTTTTCCTCATCCAGGCACAATCTGTCATAAATGCTATCATAGCATTAGTGGTAGGCAAAAAGGAAGGCAAACCACACAAGCAATTAAGATGTATCAGAAGCATCACTATGCAATGGATGTTTATCAAGAGAGAGTTAAAAAGAATAGAGGGTACTTAAGAGGATACCTCCATATTTATAAGATAGAAAGCAGGAAGAAAAGAGAGAAAAAACACACATACATACACACATACATAAAGAGGGAAAGTGAGATAGTGTGAAATATTGAGATTGATAACATAGTTTTCTTAGAGCAACAAAAACAAAACAGAGTGAGACTAAGAAGGATATTTACCTCTGCTCTTTTGAGCATTTCCCACTTGTTTAGAATTTTCATAGCGAACACATTTTCTGATGACTTCTCCTTAACAACAGCAACCTAGGGAATCAAAATCTTAAGTTAATTAAATACGATTTACATGGAAGCAAAAATTACACCAATTACAAGCAGTTTAAACCATGGAACATCGTTACCACTTACATGAATTTGTAGGAGATACAACTTTTAATCTTAATATGAGTTACTTCTCAGAAACTCTTATATTTATCTTAGAACCCTTTAATCAAGAACCTCTCATTAATTCGTTTTTTTAAAAAAACATATCCTTTTTATTTTGCATATATATAACTTCAAGTAAATGATTTATTTCATAATAACCATCACTAATTATGATTCAAAAGCAATTGGTAGGAATTTATGAATTACAACTCAAAATTATGCACTTAAATTGAATTAAAATGAAGATTTGTGTGTGCGATAACTGAAGTTTACTTGTAATCATAAATTCTAAAAATAGAAGGTATTAACTTCATCAACCTGTATAAAATGGATGACACCCAAAACTTCACAAAGATTACACTGTAATTGCAGCCTAGGTCAATTTTAAAAATCATGCAAATACTTAATATATATCAAATTACAATTACATTTTACATGCATGACTGACTGAGCAAGGCAACTAAGATCAAAACCCTGCTTCTACCAGCTGTCACCCACTTGACTAATTAACAACATGACAAATAATAATGCTAATGGACAGTAAGTCAAGTCACTCTTTACTCATACATTGCATTTTCAACTACAAAGATTAAAAATTATGAACGTGGGAAAAAGCAGCCACATCTCAACTTTTGAGGAAAAAAAAATAAAATCATGTTTTCAACACATATTCTGACATCTCTGAATAGTTCTATCATCTTAACTCTTTAATTGGTTCTTTTATTTATCTAAAGTCTAAAGTGCACTTTCTTTGGCAGGAAATAGTAGTGATAGAAGAAACCAAACTTGAGCAATGAAAGTAAAGGGAGAAAACTTAAAGAATCTTGGAGTACTTCGCTCCTTTAAATAAGCGAAGGAACAGATGGGGTGAAAAAATATGTACAATGATGGAAAAAAAAAAAAAAAAAAAAAAGTAAAAACCTTCTATAATCTTTTTAATCAAACTCAAGGTTAACTTTAGCCGTAAAATATAAGTACCTCTCCAAATGCACCTCTGCCAATAATTTTGAGAGTATCAAAATCATCTCTTTGAAGACGATTCTGTTTGACAGTGGTAGTGACACGCCGTGCTGAAAGAAATCCATTGAAAAATTATCAAGGGTGAACTAATATCAGTATAAATGTATCAAAATGATATCTTTACTATATATATATTATAAACTGTTAACATCTCCAATTGATAACTCCTCAGGTATACATTCTATGGTTGAGATGTGTTCCATACTAGTTAAGCTTTTTGGGAAATGGTTAGTAAAGTCAATTACTTGTGTTTCTGCTAAATTCAAAGAGACCAACATCCAGCTTTTATAGCAGAAAAAATTTACAGTAATAAAATCAGGATTTTCTTTTGTGTGGCAACCAGAAACAAGTTCTTCTGGTATCAGAAACTATTAAATTAGGAACTAGATTGACAGTTATAAATAAGTTCATAACTAAACAAACATAGTGAAGAGGCTAAAAATATAACAAAGTGTAACGGATGGAGGCCAGATTCAATAATTTGAAATGTATGGTATGTTAAATACAATCTGCTTTTTAAAAATTTATCTGAATACAGAAAGTATTTTATTTATTACGCTGTGTCTCATGAACTACAAATTTATCAAATTTTGACTCTGTCACAAATGTGTATGAATGAAAAGGCTTTGTTAATGCTTAGTAAAGACATCTGTAGGCCTGAAGGTACTTCACTTACATTCACTGGGCAATGAATGCATTCTAGATAATATCATCACTCTACGGCATTAAACCGTTTACTTAAAAAATCAATCAACAACAAAAGTTTACCGATATAACTAACATGAATTTTGCAGTGACTTTTTTTCCTCTTTCTAAAAAATTGTAAAGTGACATGAAGAGAACAAGAGAATGAGCTACTAAAAAACATGTGACCACTGAAACGAAACACCCAGTAATACAAATTGTTATGTTTACTAAACATGTTTTGTTTTTCCCAAGAAAAACCAATCATCTCTCCCAAAATCATTATACTTAAAAGTAAAATTCAAAGTAAAAATACTGTTTCTAAATTTACTTAAAAAAAATAATTTTGACCATTCAAATACTACTCTTTAGCCTTAATATTTTTATTTTTATTTGAAGATTTGGGAACATCATCAAATGATGAAATGGATCATGATGTTAAATCCCAGCCTGATAAGATGAACCGGACCTGGACTCGATACATATGACCCCAACATGGCACCCACATTACTAGTACTCCCACTCTCACCATCATTCACAAAAACACACACACTCCTATCTAATCAATTCTGACACAGTCTGATAGCTGGTCCAAAGATTTTTAATTCTTTTTTGATTAAGGCTCTCTATACATTCATGAAAGTTACAGACAAAAGAAGTTGAAAATTATAAATAGTACCAAAAAATCTGCTAGTTACTAAGTCACTCCAAAGGTTTACACCTGCTAAAACTCTTATTCTGTAGACACATTATGTCCCTTTGCAAATCATCTAACTACAGCAAAGCAATAGTGTGTACTTCGTTTGTTATTCTCTTTCTCTGTTCTTAAATATTCTAGGATCCTCTCATTACTGATTATTTCATTGATGAACATTGATGAATATCCTTGACAACACTTGATAACGACAATCTAGAATCTAACACCCTATTTTAAGAAGATCAATCAGTCATCTTTAACCTGGGTCAAACCATGTTAACCCTAAGAAAAATGAATAAAATACTGATGCTAGCTCAACTTACAAGCTAGTTCAACTCACTCCAACAATCGTTAGTATCTACATCCTTGCCTCTTGCTGTTGATTCAATATCAATCTATCATGGCAGCCAGGAACCATTCTTGTAGCGGGGTGGTTTTATTTTTGATTACTAATTAAAATTGACAGCTTTAAGTAGCCTTTATTACCAGATACAACAATTATGATACATATATATTATATCATATTTATATAAGGAAAAGTTTATCCAATGGTAGCGTCATTGCAACTGAGTGTCTCGCCCACTATTGACACAACATCAATTGCGACCGAGTGGTTGCCTCAAACCAGGCTACTGTTAATTTGCAACAATTGCAATAGCCTCAATCCAGGCAATATTTATAGGAATTTGAAGCAGTCTAGTTTCACTTCGATATGTTAGGCATTAGGGAGAAGGCCCACAGGTCTATCAAATGTTGAACTTCAGAACATTATGGACATAATGCCGGACATCAACCTTATTAATATAATAATATTATATCAGTAATTGTGTATTCTTGTCATGGTGTCGAATGAGAGAGAGAGAAAGTAAACTTTCGATGAGTGTGTGTGTTGTGCTCGTATTTTATTTGTATAAAATTCGACTAATCACCCAAGTGATATAAGGAAGAGATTTTGTGTGTAATTAAATTTGTGTGACACTTTATTATTTTTAGATTCTTTCTCTATTTGCGATATCTTCAACTCACTGTATAGCATTGAATCATTTGTAGATCTAAACAAAATGCAAGGCATTAGGTAGAGAACCCCCATTGGTCTACCTTATTAACATTAGTATCTTTACTTTGGCTTTGTAAGCATACATACAAGGCATAAATATTAGTCCATGTAGTTTGAGGGTTGATGAAGTTCAGGGGTACTCCCGATTGTCAGGCATTAGGTAGAACCCCCGGGGTTCTCCTTAATGACTTTCCTTCGAATAGACATAGTGTCAAGATCTAGAGATTCTAGGTTGATTGAATGATTGTGACTCAATTTTGTTTCCCTCCAAAATGTCAGTAAAATTTTTTTTTGTTCTGTCCTTTTGTTAGGTTTACTTAGGCCTTATATTGTGTTCGTGTTTGGTTTGGTCTATTATGGGTGTCTTTGCCGAGCATCAAATGAAGCTCTGCCTCTCTCTTTATTTATTTCTTCTCTTTCTCTAACACACACACATACCGGAGATAACCCTAATGATTGACTGAGCCCTTAAACTCCCAAATAACCCACACATACCTAGATATATACACACACACATACTCTTCAAACATCTATCTTGTGATAGATGTTCGAAGCGGACAACAGACAAACTTAGCCTCACAAAATCACACATCACCCATTGTATGCTTAAAAGATATTTTATCATATAAGAGCATTGTATATTTGAGAATAATGGAATATATATAATTCATGATTTAAACCATTACTTCTTATATCTGAGCATTGTACAGTAACCGACCCACTCGGTCACAATTGAAGCTACATAATAATATAAAACTACAAAGTAGCCTAGTGAATGTACCCCCGGTGATAAAATACCCTCAGTGACACAGGGCCACTATATCTAATGTAAAATCACATCTTGATCTAGGGTGTTTATTTTTCTCGAAATCCCTAGGAATCCCTTGGAAGCATTGGCGAGATATTGGTAGTATTGAGATATTTAGTTACTCATAGTTTTTTCAATTTTTTTTTTTTAACGGAGACTTTAACAAAAGGTAGCGTCAATTGTAACCGGATGATTCGGTCACAATTGACATCGCGTTAATTATAACTGGATGGTCCGGTCACAATTGATATCGCGTCAATGGTAACCGGATGGTCCGGTCGGAATTGACAACGCATCCTATGGTAAACGGATGGTCCAGTCGGAATTGTCACTGGATGGTCCGGTACCGAAGACAACATAGTAAACCTGTGTACTCTTTGTCCGGTAAGCCCTACCATTAATTATATAATTTCCAAATAAGAATTAAGAGGAAGAAAAAAGAATTTAGATCTATAAGCAGCAGATGAAGCCATGCCATAAGATTTTTAATTTTACTTTCCCATCCCCAAGGCTTTATTATAATATATGATATAATTGAATGCTTTTTGGGTTTAGATCTATGACTGGATCTTTAGATATCGAGGCTAGAACCAGATCTATGACTGAGTCTGAACGGCCTGTCTCAATCTGACGTTTCATTCTCTCGTTCGACTTAGACGATGACTCTGATAATTTTTTTCGAAATGCTGCATATATGTATGACTTGAAACTCTTTCAGCTGTTTATTAAATTCTTCAGACGAAGAAAAAGTTAGAGGGAAGAAGCGACACGTTCGGCGTCCATTATCGAAGTCGCAGGTAATAATGAATACTAATGATAATTCATCGAACGCGGGAACGGCAAGCGGATCATCCGGTGACAATTGACACTAACTTAACAAAAACATAAGTTCTTAGTATCAAAGCACAGACAAATTTAGTCAGGAACCCGAATCCGAACTCAGATTTGGACCTTTCCTACAAAAAAAGGGCCACGCCTTTCAAATCCTCAATCAGCACAGAAAAATTCATGTGCACACAGAGAGAGAGAGAGAGAGAGAAGAGAGAAGAGAGAGAGAGAGAGAGAGAGAGAGA
>JASKDV010169999.1:0-13525 GCA_032466395.1 Aegires albopunctatus | reverse complement strand
ATTGTGAAGTAAAGGCACTGTGTTTGAACGTGAAAATAATCCACTGCGTTTAGGAATTCCTTTCACCCTCTCGTCACCCTCTCGTCACGTTCCACTCTCCAAAAACGTGAATTACGGAAGTAAGGAGATTGTGAAGTAAAGGCACTGTGTTTGAACGTGAAAATAATCCACTGCGTTTAGGAATTCCTTTCACCCTCTCGTCACGTTCCACTCTCCAAAAACGTGAATTACGGAAGTAAGGAGATTGTGAAGGCACTGTGTTTGCAAGCTAACCTCTATTGACTTATCATCCCCAATATAAACGCGTTCGAATATTGTTGCGCTTTTCAGTATATTTTGATAAAGTATGAACCAGGATGAAGGGAGCGGAAAGCTCAATTGTTATGACCTACCAAGCCAAAATCTCGACAGTTCAGGCCTGAATTTGAAATCCAGTTTATCGGGTTCCTTCTGCTCTCTATCCTTCTGCTGCTAATCGAAATGAGTACCTAGTCTTTTTGGAGACAGATTCAAATTTAAGAGGTCCAATAGTGAATATACGCATATAAGCATCTATAATACCCTGGGCTGTTTATAAGGCCGTCTAGGAAAACTCTAATATCACGTAATAAATAATGAAAAGGGTAAATTCAACACAAAGAACAAAGATGGGGACACAATCAATTGATTTCATAGGATTTTATTTTTTAATAAATATAATCAAACACCAAAATGAACAAAAAATAAAACCCCGATCCATTGTCTTACTAGTTGGTACTGTACAATTTGGCGGGTGTGCAGGAATAGATAGCAATCTGGTAAATAGACAGGCGGAATTTTAATAATATTAGGATCTTATGACCTCATTAATAAGCTCTATATAATAACAATGGTTGCTACTTTTGGCCAATTTGGTATTCTTCTTCAAATAAAGTGACAAAACTAAACTAGGATGAATATTACTGCCAATACACCATCCTATAAAAACCAGAGGATATTTGTGGTATGAGATATTATCTATTATTGGTATGAAGATCTAAGAGTTTTAATAATTCAGTTTTATCTATATACGGAAGTTCATTCTCATTTACCTACGAATGAACTATGTTATTGAATGACATTGAATGGCTCGTAATATATAACTACAATATATAACTGATACTCACATACAATGCCCATTATATTATGAAATAATACTTAGTCAGTGATATATGAATTTATAATCTGCACAAGAGGACTATTGAAACATAACTATGGAAAGTTCTACTTCATTAATTATAGTTATACTGATGTTGATAGATAGACTTACTGAATCGAATGCTCCCTTAAATCCTTGGTAGTCATTAGTTGAGCCAAAGTCGAATCCACATGGGAATTTGAAGTCCTTTGATACTGTGAATGAAGGAAAAAGCATTTGTTTTCATTACCATCCAATGCAAAAGACATAATGCGCTAATCCTTTATGTAATGACACATTTTCCTTTTTACACACACGGACACGCAAACATACCAAGTTTGAATATTCATGAAAAAGGATGGGAAAACAGACGAATCTCTCAATTTCAAGTAAACCGAGCTAATGATAAAATTAGATGACGAAGGCCTTATAAAAAGTATAGTATAGGACTACCAATATGACATTTCCTTTAAGATTAGAATTATACAAAGATTTAGCAACAGATTGAACGTACCCATCATAGATGCAAGGTACTGTTGATTTTGGCCTTTAAGACTTGCAGAGACCTTTCCATTGTCGTAAACCAAAGTGAATTCTTTGATCTCGTTCGCTGACAAGCCCTAAGGGAAAATTCAAAATAATATATTGTAGAGAACGTTACTTAAACAATTATCATATCATCCTAAAGGAGCTGCCAAATGTTGAAAGTGGTGAAAAGATAAGTTTATATGTACATTCTGATTGCCTAAGGGTGCGGTCATGATAGCAAAATGATCAAGACTTTTTATGGAAAGGAATAGATACAAAATTATCTGTCACGGAAGGCGTGAATCTCTCTCATGATAGCTCGCGTTATCTGTGCCCTCTAAATGTAAATGTTCAGATAAACTATGACAGATTAAGTTTGCAAATATTCTTATTTTTGAATAAATCTGGATTATTCTAGGATGATGACCACGGCCCTTGAATGGCATTTGTACTGACCAAATCAAAATTATTATTAATTATTATCATTTAAGGATGTCTATGTTTACCTGGGTTTGCAAGTTCATGCTGTCAGTCCTTCCGTCGGGTGATTGGAATTCGACAGTCAGTAGGTCATTGCGGATGTAGATGACAACATTTCCGTAACCCTTGCCACAGCATTTGCTGCGGGATGACATCAAGATGGTGCCATATCGAGGATCCAATGCTGAGGCTAATTCTCGGTATCTGCGTGAATAAAAGAGAGCTTTCGTTGGATATCGTTTGTGTAGAAGATAACAGGTGTAGACTCTACAAAGCAAAGTATTTATTTGGATTCGTTATTTTTAAATTCCTTGGGCTTTAATAATTTGTTACTGAGGAAAGTTCATTTATGGATAGAAATTTCAAAAATCAGAGATCAGAGAGCAAGCCTGAGTAATGCGAGAGGTAAACATAACAACACTGAAAAAGTAAAACAAAAAACAAGAATAAACTATACAAGCAGATGTTAGTATGCTTTGTTATTCAATGCAATTTTAAAAGCCATAATTCTCTATGCCTGTGAGAAATGCGAACAACAGAACCACTGGTGAGAAGACTACAAACGTTTCTGAACAGATGTTTGAGGTAAATTATGATTATCAAACGGTGGGACAAAATTTCAAACAATGATATCATGTGAAATGGCAAATCAGTGGCCCCTAGAGGTACAAGTCAAGAGAAGAAAATGGGGATGGTGTGGACATACATATAGAGAGCCAGCAACTAACGTTGCACGCCAAATCCCGAAGTGGAATCTCCAGGGAAACAGACAGGGGGCGATAAAACCAACATGGAGGTGGTCGAGCCAACAGGAAGCCAAACAGATAAACCTAGGCCTTTCCTGGAACTTTCCGGGAATAGCAGAGCTAGGTCGAGGAACTATAGAGCTATAACTTAACTAGAATACGATCAGGTGACTGAAAGCGCTCTTCGTCTTTTGTTTGGCGAAGCCCGGATGTGGACCCAATTAATCTTGCTAACTTGCCCAAATAGTAATGGCTATTAACATAATCTGATGGGAGCCGCACAATTTCCTTTCGTACGGATTCTCATTCGTCTAGTTGAGTGGCAATAGCTGATCTTACTAACTTTCCCAAGTAAAAATGGCGTTCAATTGGAACCGCACCATTTGGCTCGTACGGATGCTCCTTCCTCTAATTCTATGGGAGGAACCAAATTTGGCGACCTATGCCCCACCAGGAGTGCAATAGTATAGATTAAGTAAGTCATTAGTTTGCTAAACAAATTGAAAACGAAGGGTGACAAATCTTTAAGGTCTATTGGATAATAGTAGTGATGATAATGGTTAATTCGAGGTATATCTATAATCTTACCTGAATTTGATCGTCAAAGGTGTATTTCCCATCTTATTGCCATTAACTACATGAATGTTGTGTCCGTCACCTACAGTGAAACCGTTGTTGGGGTAAAATGCTCCTCCCTTGACGGAAAGGCCAGGGGCAGTGCCAGCTCTGATTTGCTGAATAGTGGCCGGGTCGTTGAAGTTGAAATTTCTGTCAGGTTGGCACACTTTAAAACAAAAGAAAGCACATAAAAAAGGGTACATAAAGCGATATACATTAGGATGAAATATTCAAAAAGTGACATGTTGATGTAGTATTGCACCACCAAGTCGTGCTAAAGTAAAAGATAGATGTTGTTTATTTATTCTACGTTTTGATTATGATATTATTGTTTTGATGAAAGTATCATCGAAATGATGAAACTATGGGCTTGTCGGGTAGGAAGCATACAAAAGTATATATATATATATTATATCAAAAGATCTCTCTTTAAAAATATGTTTTATCCACATTACAAGTGCAACCATCTCAAGTGTCATCCCTATTTTGATGATGGAATTGCTTAATAGATAGGCTGATGTGCTTACCGTGATTCTTGGGGGCAGTGCATTGGCAGGTAAGTGCATCGTAATCCATGTTGTTTTGTTGACAAGTTTGTTGGTAGAAGTTAACAAAATTAACACGATCGAATGATCCAGGGTACTTCCAGTTTGGTCGTTTTTTGCATGCTAAAATGGACAACAAATAATGAAAAGAACATTAAAATGTTGAATTGAAAAAAACCCTATTGCAAGCCGGATCGTAATTGTTTCTAATTGTATAATGAGGAATAAAATGATTTTGTAGATCAAAACATTTTTACGATACGGACATATTATGGAAAATTCACGCCTGCAAACCTGAATCGTAAATATAATATTAAAAGAATGTACTATATCCTCTTCTTTTCATTTCAAAATCTTTGTTCCAGTTAGTGCAGTTCATTATCAAAGTTTTACTCACCTGGTGATTGGCATTTACTGTTGGGCATGTTGGTCATGTTGTTGTTCATGTTGGTCATGTTGTTCATGTTGGGGTGGCCGAGGTTGCATTTGTCTGTGCAACGATGTGCCATGTCTGGCATACAACCTTGACCTTGGACAAACACGTGTTTTTCAGGGCAGCATTTAGGTACGGACATGCCGTTAACACATACATAGTAGCCATTACAGCTTCCGCTCATTGCATATGGGTCACACATGAGAGCACATGGGTCTGCAACAAGTAATGTAGGTTTAAGCTTCAGTTAGGATATAATCTCAAAACTAGTTAATATACATTTATCAACGCAAACAACGATTTAAAATTATACCTTATTCATTCAGCCCATGACCACACGAACGTGTGATGATAACCTTAAGGATTATTGAAACACACCATAGTAAACCATAGATAGGGTCTATTAGCAATACTTTTTCTCGATACCCCAGGCCTGAGCGTAAGAAGTGGGAAAAGATATATATAATCTAGCCTAATGAGTCCAAATATGACTATTTCTCTCTACTTATATTCAATTGATAAATGATCTAGAATTAATACGAGACATTTACTAACCGAATCTACACTTGGCATTAGCTACACTGCTACACGTCTTTGATTGATCGTTCCAGAAGAGACCATGGGGACAATTTCGGGTCACTGCCAAGCTGAATTGACCATTAGGTTTAAAATGACATTGGATGTACAAATCACATTGCTGGGGATGTGCCACATAGGCGTTGCCATTCTTGGTATGTCCACTATTGGCGCAAACGCCGGCTGAAAGTAAACATGTTGGCCATTAAAAAAGATTAATCATTGAAAAATCGCCGATTTTATTATGAGATCTTACCAGTACATTTCATAATACGTAATCATCATATCTGAAAAACAATGGCTATTATGCGGATTAGTTATTTGTATCCCTTATCATGACTGTTAATTTACTCGTAAATACATCTAAGGATGCATAATGATAAATGATTCCTATTTTATTCGCATTATTTGATGTGCTTGATAAAGCACGAACTTAATAATACAAAGCGTTATTAAATGTGGAATGTGGATTCAATAAGTAAATTCGTTATGAAGAACTCTGATGGAAACGTATTGACTGGAAAACCTTTTAAAAGCACTTACGGACTGGTTGCGTTGCTGGGCCTGGAATGGAAATAAGGTGAGAAATCAGATTACAGGTGAACATACTATCAACTATCAAAATAAACGTAAAAAGAAACATGACGACTTAATTATCTTGACAAAATGGCTTATGCAGTATACAAGTAGTGTAATCGGTTCAGACAGAATAGGAATATCACAAAGCGTCAAAAACAACGCGAATGAAAATAAAAACCAAATGAAGATAAGCCTTTTACAGGTACTTGATTAAAAATTGAATACCCAAATTCCATAAAAGACACTAAGCATTGATATTCAAAGTAATTCAAGCCATTCCTCAACTATTAATAGTCCCTGCTTTATATCACCGTTTCCATCTTTACGGGATTAATTTGGTTATCTATGTTTAGAACATCTTAAGGGTTATCAATTCAGCCTCATATTGGCTCGGAAAACAAACGTGTAGGTCTAAATAACAAGAGGAGAAGTTGGTTACACGCTTCATTCCTAACCTATATAAAAGTATCTCATATTTATTCTTACATAGTGAGTTGAACACTCGTTGGCGAAGCATAGGTCCGAGTGCATTGAAATCTTTCACGTTGAATCGGTATTGGTCTAAAGGTCTGCTGGCCATGCCATCGATTTCCTTAGTATCTTTCAAGCCAATGCCAATGGCATAAATGTTGATTCCTCTTGCTCGGGCCTGCTCTGCGTCCGGAATGGTTCTTTCTGGAGAACGATTGGAAAGTCCATCTGTAAGTATAACTGCAATGTTTTTCACATTATCACGGTCACCATTGGCGGTAGTGAACATATCATCCCTCATCGTTGTGATGGCAGAGGCAGTGTTGGTTGCTCCCGTCAAATATGGAACCCTGTCTATAGCAGCATTCACTTGAGCTTTGGTCTGATGAGTGTTGAGTTGGAACATAACCGTAGAGGCTGTGCTGTAGGCAACCAAGCCAACTCGGACGTTGCCATTATCGATCTGAGCATCTCTGAGGAATTCTTTGACGAAATTTTTCATGAGATTGTAGTTGGGTGCCTTAACACTGCTTGATGCATCAAGGATAATCACAATGTCCAGTTTTGCATTGGGACAGCCTATGTACAAGAGAAATATGACAATGTTAGAGTTCCTTCTAGATCTGTAGTTCTATGTATTTACTTTACCTTTGCAATATAAGATGTTTAAATTAGGAATATGTTTAGTTTGCATTGAAAAGTATATCCATCTCAATCTATTGTTGCAGGCTTGAAATGGTATTTCAATTTACTATGAGTATGATTCCAGTGGTTAATTTTGATATTAAACCAAACTCAATTTTGGCTTAATCAATGTTAGATCTACCTCTTTGATTTTCTTGATAAAACAAATCAATTATAATTGTTGTTTTTCTTTTTTTTTAGATTATTACGACCTACAATATTGTATAGAGATTTAATCACACGCATTATTGTGAATTGTACTGCATAGAATCAAGAAGAATTAAGGGACACAAATCCTAAGCTAGAAAATATACGATCAACAATTGGGTTTTTTTTAAATCCATTTTTGGATTTAGTCTCTAATACAATGATTCTAATTCACCATCACATACTCAAAAAGAAAAGAAGAAGTTAAGTGATTATCTAGAATCAAGATAAGAGAAGTCTTGGTATATACTTACTGACAGGGGGAGGTGGTGGTGGAGCTGGGCCTGAAAAGAAAACGATCAGTTTGAAGTGAAGGATTCGTACTGATAACCTCAAATTGTATGGATAACTATCATTATTATAATGTCTCTACAAGAAGAAGCGGAACTATTTTCCTACATGCATATCGACGGTGATGGATCTAAACATAACAAGAAACGATAATTCTCTCGCAAATGTTTTGTTTTTTTAAATGATAGATGACTTTGTTAGAATTGTTGACGTATAACTTTATGCGAACTCTTTGGAGGATTTCTTAACTTTTTTTTTTTTTTTAATATGCAAGAACTTACGGAAACAGCTTTATACGACACCTTTAATGCTTCACAATCTTAGAATTTTAATCGTTTGAACGGCTGCCTTTTAATGCAGCTCTGAAAATATCTCACGTAGATGACATATAATAATTGTGAAAGCCATGACTTCTAACTACTTACATATGGAGCTGAAAACCATTTGGCGAAGATTGGGGCCGAGTGCATTGAAGTCTTGTACAGCAAAGCGATTCTGATCTACGGGTCTGCTGGCCATACCGTCAATCTCTCTAGTGTCCTTCAAGCCAATACCAATGGTATAAATGTGGATTCCAGCATTCCTTGCTGCAACTGCATCTGGAATTGTCCTGTCAGGGTTTACGTTGGAAAGTCCGTCAGTGATCACGACGGCAATGTTCTTGGCACCAGTACGATCCCCATTGCCAGCAGTGAACATTTGGTCCTTCAGGATTCTCAAGGAGGCAGCAGTGTTGGTTGATCCTTTGATGTATGGGATGGCGTCGACGGCCCTAAATACGGCGTTTTTGGTGTTGTAGGTGTTCAATTTGAAACTCGCTTGGGCTTTAGAACTGTACGTAACCACACCAACTCGTACATTGCCATTATCGATCTGTGCATCCCTGAGAAACTCTTTCACAAAGTTTTTCATGAGAACGAAATTGGGTAGCTTCACACTAGAGGATGCGTCAAGGATGATTACAATGTCCTGAAGAGCATTTCCGCAGCCTATAAATAATAGAAATGCTTCGTTATACATATGCTAGTACAAAATTGAATGTTATTAATGGGCACACTATATTTATGAAATGAGGAGACAAAAGAACTTTGACAAAGAACAATTGCGTATTCAGCAGAAAAGATATTAAGGGTTTATTACTGTTATGATAATTTGATTATTGACTAGTTAAATTAATAACATGTAAATTCCATTTAACTGGCATGTTTTGGAACGAATTTTATTTATGAGTAATGTTTAATGCCCTTTGGTTCTGTTTGGGAATTCATGTGTTCTATTATTTTCTGGTCTTGGGTAAATTTGAGTTAGACTGTTTTGCACTTACTATTTGAGGTCTTTATATTGTTTACAGTGAGTAGAAAGCTTTTAGAATGTTGATTAATCTTTTTATCTTGAATTCTTTTGTTTTGAATTATAACCTATTGTCTTGTTGCCATAGAGATGTATCAGCAAGGATTGAGCAAAACTGGTCGATCTGCATTGTGTGTATTCCTTGCTTCCGGATCGGAAACGATGTTTTAATCATCGATTAGACTAAAACAAACAACAACAACATATTTACGACACAGATGGTTAGAGAGTATTTAATTCACCGTTTTTATTATCGCGTAGAGTAATTAGGAATAGTTATGCCAGAGATGATTAAAGATTCAAATAGTTACGGTTAAATCATTGAACAACTTACCAACTGGTGGAGGTAGAGTTGTCACAGGTGTCGGCGCTGCTGTTGGTGGCTGTGTTGGGGGTTGTGTTGGTGGCTGTGTGGGTGGTTGTGTGGGTCGCTGTGTTGGTGGTTGTGTGGGTCGCTGTGTGGGTCGCTGTGTTGGTCGCTGTGTTGGTGGTTGTGTGGGTCGCTGTGTTGGGGGTTGTGTAGGAGGTTGTGTAGGTGGTTGTGTAGGTGGTTGCGTTGGTGGACCTTTAGGGAAGAATAGATCAGATTTTTAAAATTGCCGTTTCAAACACAATTTATAAACATGTATTTACAATGTCTTTATCACAATAAAATTACATTAACAGGTTTCATTGTATGATCTGAAGATATTTGTGACATTTTCTGATTCAGCTGATCCAACAGTTTATCAAAACTGAACCCCTCATATACTTAGCGAATTGTAATTTAAAAATTCAAAAATTTGTTTTACATATTATGCATAATGATATATATAATTCCAAACCTGATTCGATGAGCTGGGGCATCAACATTATTTTTCATTAATGAAAACACAATTTTAATGAACATTATTCAAGTGCTCTAAGATTCGATCAATGTAACGTGGGATGGCTAAGCAATGACATCCTAGAAAGCAAAGCAATTTCTGTCTTTAGCGATACACAGACAGGATTACATTCATTACAAGATCAATGCCATCGAATTTTCAATACTTTAAAATATTTGAATACATAATTTATGGTTATTAGGTTGAAATGAATTTGAAGTAAAGAAAATGTCATTCGAAGATTTGATGGTGTTATGATGAAAATTACTCATCTGTTCATAAAGATTAGGATTAATTTCTTGCAGGCACTCTGCACAATTGAAGTTTTATTTTATAAACATGAAAACATGTATTTTATTAAAATCAGGCGCTCCTTGTTTTGTTCGTTCAAGCTGAGGGTAAACTCACAAACAGTCAGTATGTACTGCAGACTAGCAGGCGAAGAAGTACACTAAAGGTAATAATAATTATTCTTATTATACAAGTGACAATAGAGACCTAGTGGACCTTCAGGAAAATCGGATATTAAGTTTGCAATAACGGACACCGGAAGCGCGTACGTCTTCATTGAAATTTCATGAGAGAATATTTCAATCAAATTGTTTACACATGGTCATGACAAAACGACAACCTGCATATTCACCTGGGTATAAGACATCGAGTATTTGAGAATATGAGAATACATACATGTGATGGATTGAGGAAATAATGCGCGAAGGAAACGATGACCAGGTATTACGAATAATTACAAACATAGAGATTATTACGAGCTTCGATGATTTCCGTTTGACCCAACACATACTTACAAAGTGTTGTGAATACTCGCTGACGAAGGTCAGGGCCTAGTTGTGTAAAGTCTTGCACAGAAAAGCGGTTTTGATCTATTGGTCTACTTGCGATGCCATCTACCTCTCGGGTATCCGTCAAACCAATGCCAATAGCATAGATGTGGATCCCTTGGTCTCTTGCTAGTTTTGCTTCTGGGATGGTGTTTGTGGGATTGATATTCGAAATTCCGTCTGTAATGACAACAGCGACATTGTTGACACCAGGACGATCTCCGTTGCCAATGGTAAACATTTGACTTCTCAGTCGACGCAATGCAGAGGCAGTGTTAGTAGCTCCACGTTGATACGGAATGCTATCAATCGCGTTGAACACTGCAGTTTTGGTTAGGTGAGTGTTCAAATTGAATCTCGTTTGGGACTCTGTACTGTAAGTCGCTACGCCAACCCTGATGTTTCCGTTATCAATTTCGGCATTCTGCAGGAAAGTTTTCAGAAAATCTTTCATCCTCATCCAGTTAGGCTCTGTTACGCTAGTGGATGAATCCAGGATGAAAACAAGATCCATTGGAGAGTTGCCACACCCTGAAAATATCCATTTTAATCTTTGTTCATTTCATCTCTCTACTTTAAAGAACATGAAAAGTTTAGATAATGAGCTATCTATATGCAATAATTATCCCACGAAATTGTATCCCCTCCATTAAATACGAAAGTTTCAAAACTTATAGGCCCACACCAAACTGAGTAGCTAAATACATTACGAAGAGCCCAGGGCCTAAAAGAGGCTAACAGAATATTATTGAAGAATAATAAGTATCACATTGGTCTATAATTTTCGTTGAAAAAAAAAAGTTTTCTAGGTCCGTGCCTATTGGTACTAGAGCACATGCCAAAATTTCTAGTATTGAAATTCGTGAATATTATGACGGATTGTAATTTTTTTTACAATTAATCTTTTCCGGCAAAAGCCTTCATCATGCTTCCACTATTGCTTCGGCCTCAAATGGAAGGAACCCATAAATCTGAATTTCCTTCTTGTCAACGTTCTCAAAATAAGAGGTTTGGAATTAACTTCTCATAACTGGAGCCAAAAGATAGGGCCTGAGTAATGTCACAATTTTCAGAAATAAAACACAGGGTGTTATATATACTCAGAAAGCTGTGTATTTTCGAATGCAAACCGAAAATTCCAAATGTTATTAATTTTATCTCAAGATGTATTTTCATTCCTAAAACACTTTGCTACGATCAATCAAAACGATTATAGGTGTTAATATTGAAAGGCGAATCAATTTAAACATACCTTGGCTAGGAGCTGGTGTTGGGGCTGAAATGATGTATAGAAACATTATTGCATTGGTGATATAACTACTATAAATGAATAACAACAACAACAACACACACACACACACACACACACACACACACACACACACGCGCATCACACCGAGAGCAACGAAGAAAAAGAGATTATAATGTTTTTATTTTAATATCATAATTCCAGGGATAAATGCATTTTGTCTGCGTTACCTTAAATGCAGTATGCCTATCTATGCCTATCTATATTATAACTACGTGTATTTGGAAAGTTAATGTTCCATTTAACGAAATTGGCTGCATAATGGGTGGCTTTGAATTCAATGCAGGATGATAATGATACCGATGATAATGATGTAGATGACGATGATGATGATGGTGATGATGATGACGATGATGTTGATGATGATAGTGGTGGTGAAGGTGATGATGGTGATGGTAATGATGACAATTGTTGCGCTGATGGAGACTTGATAATGAAGGTTTTGTAGTAGCCATGATGGAGATATTAATGAAATAGATATAATACAATTTTAATATGGATGCAGAAACAATGAATACATTACCTGCAGTTGGTGCCTGGGTTGGTGCTGCGGTCGTTGGTGCTGGTGTTGGTGGTTGAGTTGGAGCAGGAGTAGGTGCCTCTGAAAAAATCAAATCATGTGAGGTATTTTTCAGCGCTTTTCGAAAGGAAATTTACGCTTGTTATACGATATAACAGCGTGACCTAGACGTATGTTGAACGCCTCCGAAGTCAAAACTTGAACAAAAACAATACCGGCACGCTCTTTGATACAACTCGCGCCTAGTCCTAGAGGCAAGTAATAATATTCTAACTCCTCGCATTTGGAGTGATAATTCGTTTTTCTTCAATGGGGACGTTCACATCAAAGGTATCAATGTGATATGGTAAGTAAAAGATAAAATATGATGTCGAAGCTGCCACTCAAAAAAAGCTCTGATTTCTACTAAAAAAACAATAATAAACAAAGAACCAACAAAAAACAACTAATAATAAAGAAATAAATAAATATAATGAATATTGAAGCATACATACTCCTACCGTATTTAGGATCTGAGGTAAGCAAGAGGAGTCACAGTGGGGAAAAACCGGCGCTGCAAATTGGTAACGTCCCCAATTTAAATTAGAATCTAAATGCAAGGCTTTAAAGCACAACTGCTAAATGTTTTTCCAGCAACCTACACAAAAGCCTAGTTAGTGTATGCATTACTCTATTGTTATGAAACATGAATGTTAAATCTATATTAAATGTCTAAAAGGACAAAAAGTCGGCCAAAAGTAAGAAGAATATGGCTATAATTAGAGAATATTCAACACATCGAGTAAGTTATAATTTATAAAGAAAAAACAAAAAAAGAAGCAAGTGAAGATATTTTGAAAACTGGCTGGCCAAGATTCCGAAAAATGAAATAGTGGCTGAATCAATTTACAAAGTTATTGAACACCATTGATTATTCACGCTGAAATATGTACAAGTTAAATTTCCAATGGTGTCAGAAGTGATAGAATCATGGTCGAACCGTTCATTAGATTGTCAATCCAACACACCAAATCTCAGTAGTCAAACATGTATAAGATGACTAAGCCATGCAGACAGCCATCAGGCCTGTCCAAAGGCAAATTTCGATCAATCATTCAAACTGCAAAGGCTCGTGTATTAGTACAGCCTTCCGTATCGTAATCTAGATGAACTTGTCTTTCCTCAGAGGCAAATGAGCAGACTAACAACTAGGCGTGATGGGGCTAGGACGCGATGCCTTATTCCCAAATCTAAACAACTAGGCTTAACAGCACAATGATAATAATAATAATAATAATAATAATAATAATAATAATAATAATAATAATAATAATAATAATAATAATAA
>JASKDV010169888.1:0-13527 GCA_032466395.1 Aegires albopunctatus | reverse complement strand
CTCTCTCTCTCTCTCTCTCTCTCTCTCTCTCTCTCTCTCTCTCTCTCTCTCTCTCTCTCTCTCTCTCTCACTCATTAGTTTCCCCCTATATTTTCTATTTTTCTATTCTTTGACTGTTCATTTGCCAGTGAAAATTGAGTAAAATAGGCAATCCCGCACAACGTTACCTCTCAGCTTTAACTCCGAACAGAAAAGCTTTCCCGATGCTATTAAGCCAATCATGTGTCTGACAATGGGAATGTAGCCATCGGCCAGGGTAGACACGCAGCGATCCTTGCCTCCGATTCTGAAGTCATCATTGTATGGTTAGACTTGGCAGGACCGATCACCCTGTGGTAAGAAGGGCTATCTTAGAGGAAATTGACCTCTCAAAAATTCCTTTTTGTATTCTTATGTAGGCTATTGGTCATTTATTTTATCCTTGACCATTGTAACTAAATCAAAGTTTTAAATGATTTAGTGGTTTGGGAAGAAAGTTGGTTTATGATGACGTATGACTATGATAATGGATTGAGATTGAATTTCGATTTAGCAGATATCACAATATTGGCATTATTTCTGCCAAAAGTAAAGGTTTTTCGTGGACCATATCAGAGAGGAAAATAATGAATACTCTTCATACTTAGGCTTTTACCGAAATGCAGACGAATCCAGAAAAAGACAGGAAAGGATATTGTCAAAACGATCTGTTACAGACGTTTACAGTGTGAATAGATATTTGTTGATGTTGTTGCATTGAGTTTTACCCCTGTCCAGTGCTTAGGGGATATCAGGGTTTTCCTAGACTGCCTTGTAAACAGCCAAGGGTTCTTTTAAAAGTCTATATTATACACATGGGACCTACGATATTATAGTCCATCTCCGATAGGACTTTGCATTATTTATCCTAGCAACTTAAGAATAGGGGCAGAGGGAAAAAAAATAAAATATTTGGATTTCAAATTCAAGCCTGTACAGGTTTGAACCAGAGACCTTTGGCTTGGCAGGCGAATGCCTTGGCCACTGAGCTATCCGCTTCCCTCCGCGTGAATAGATGACAGCTCGTGTTACTTTTGTTGATTCTATTGAGTATCCGTGAGCGAAGATAAGCTATGTCAATTTGTCTGAGGTTACAGGTTTGCTTTTCCAGACGATTTCTTGATAAATCAGCCACTATGATAAATATAAATGTTATATTAATATCCCCTCCTCTCGTAATGGCGATTGCAAGGAAATAATCCCCATAATCGTTGTTTAGATTTGAGTGCTCTTGTTGCTACGGTTCTCTACTTCACAAAAAATACCCTTGTTAAATTTTTAACTCCAGAAGAAATAAGGCAGAAGACCGGAAATTCGAGAAATCATTAATCGCTATCATGATCTATTTTCCTTTGCCCTTTTTGTCATGAAGAAACTAACGTAGTGACGTCAACATATTACATCTACTTTAGATGGATTAGTAGCAAAGTGAATTATGAAGGATTCTTAAGTGGATTATGATGTAAGATAATCTGCTAAATTATTCCAATACGTCACAGCTGGACAATAATTGTGAAAGGCGGAATATGCTTTGTGCGTGTCTTTCAATGGTATATTTAGTCATGCGCTGTGGTGTGATAGATTGCATCCTCTTTTTCGCATTCATATTCAAGGTTGAAATGATTACGTATAAAGCAGACTGAATGGAGATAAGAAAGGGACACGGAAGGAAATGTCTTGTGCAACTTCTACTCTCGTATATACTGGTTTATAAATCAAAATAATCTAACTAGATTCAACGACATGAATTCTGGTTTGCGTCGATGAAAAATCCATATTTATTGTTAGCCATGTACAGTACTTCTTTACTGTCGACGAGCTGAAAAATGAATATCTGATCAAAGGTAGTCACGACATAATAATCTATTCACTATGCGATAAGTTGGGCAAACTTCTTGAGAAATAATTACTGATTGAATATCCATTATCTAGATCTCAAAAGAGTGAAACTATTTTGAAATGAGAATCGATACATGGGAAGTTTATAAATCTAAAGATGTTTGTTTTCACGAGAGCGTCCAAAAACTAAACGACGCTTTAGATCAATGTCATCCAGGCATACAACCTGATTAATATTCCTGCATTTACACACCCATCGAGCGCTTCAAATTATGTTTTCTACAATATGTGCAAAGTTATTTTGATTTTCCCTGAAAGAGGCACTAGCAAGAAAAATTATGACATGCGAGTTCAACCCAGTAAGGGGAGAAGGAATTATAAAATTAATAATTTTCTTGATACATTATAATTCTTTATTCAGTGAAGAAGAGTTACAGATGACGTCGTCTGGGATGGAAGTAGGGTGTGCAGTAACCTAGTGGTTAACACAAATCAATCAAGAGAACACTCCGGCAGCTTTCCATATCAACACCATTTGCAATGTTGCTTGCAGTGATTAAAGGGTAAAGATAGGAGGAATCAATGCAAGAAATACCTAAATGCTGTAACTAAGCAAACATGATAACTAGTTTATACAATCCCGTACCAGTGACTCTCATAGTGAAAAAACCCCATCCTTTGAGAACCCAAAAAGTTAGCCAATTTAGACCTATTGTCTAGGTCTAGATCTATATTAATATTTTAATTTAGAAATAACGTTTAGGCCTACGAGCTATGTCCTATTTTAATCACTAATAAATCTTCTAATCTATTTCTATCCAAAATTTAAATTCTGGTATAGATCTCGAATAAAGATATCATCCAGATCTCGTTCTATAGCTTACTACATGTATTTGGATTTTAACGTCAAGATCTAGAAGTAAACCTATTTATTTTCGGCATCCTTAAATCACCCATCTACTTCTCACCTTAATAAGCCATAATATAGCTTATTATGATTTTCAAAGTAAAATGACAATTTCTTTTCAGGCACTAATGAAACGTTTAAACTTGATTCAAAAATCTTTGAGCGCAATGGCCATGACTCTAAATGATTCGAACTTGCCAATTCTAGATCTATGTATATGTAATCGAAAAAAACTATGGAAATATTCGAACTTTGCTTGACTATTCGTAGTGAACAAAATTAAAAAATTGGGTGTGAAGTCTGTTCTACTTTCTATTCTCAAAGGATGGCTTCAAAATCAAATTTTCTAATGACCACCACGCACTACGCAGATCTCATTTATTCAACCACTGCAGAGCTAATGTGCAGACTGCACAGATTTAATTCAGATGCCATTCAGTTCAAAATCAAAACAAACCCCTGGCTAGTTGACGATTTCGTGAATTCAAGCACGCCAAAATGTATCGGCTGACCCCCAGGACAATGTACGAAGTGTTTAAAATAAAAGTGTATGAAAGTCAAAATGATATAAATAATTTGACTTAAGAATCTTAATTAGTGTTAATAATTAGTGCGATTTGATACAAAACATCAATACATGTACAATGAAATGACAAAAAATGAAAAAGGCGGTGATGTAGTTATAACGGTATAGTTGTTTTTTCCTTTTGAGGCTAAGAAGACCCCAAGTCATACTCCTAAAATATAGGCCTATGACATTTCATGACGTTTTTTATAGAGCACAAAGTAGCAAAATCGACATGTCTTTGTTTATTCACAAAGATAAAGAATTAATCCTTTTAGTCACAACCCTTTTTAAGTCAGCATGCATAAGTTCGAGACAAATGAGCCCATATTCAGTTTTTCCATGGTGTTTTCAGGAATTCCTCGTCAGCAAAGTTATAGCTCTTCAAAGTTCGGCAAATATTTGTAGACAGACTATAGACTTTATAATCGCTGAAAGATAAAGCATCTACATAGTGTGGCAACTCAAATTCAAATTAGTTATTCCTTTCGTTTTGATCTGACTAAGGTTTCGAAGTTTGCCAACACTAAAGAGAAGTTTGATACCGGTGCTACTCTCGAATAACAAAATGTATAAGGTTATGAATATTGTGAAATATGCCCGAAGACAATACATGAGTTGCAAGCTGCACATATCATAAACAGCCTTGATTCTTAAATTTATAAATAGATCTACTCTTTAAATGCTTAGTTTCTCGCGCATCAGTAAGTATGTCGAAGTTCGGGAAAAGAGAAAGTTCAATACTGTTGAAAACAGTAGTTAGGCGAATTAATTTGTTGGTTTCAAATTGACAAAATGTTTATGATAAGACAATTTACAGCCAATGTAAATGAGGTTGTCACATTAGGGAAGAGCTATCATTTCAAAATTTGGGTCGCAGATAGATTTTAATAGTGTCGTTTCAAAGCCGTAGTCAAATTAAAATAATTAAAGTAATTATTTATTTTCAAGTAATTCGCTATTTGTTTGAATGTATTGGAAATAGTCACTCTTTCTTTATTTCACAGTTAATTCATGTTATTTTCGGCCCTGTGATGAAACTTTCAAAGTGTACTTTAGATCTAGACCACGTAAATTTTTTTTAGCGAAATGTTATAATGCGATATTATATAATTATTATTAACTAGCTGTATAGCCCCGTCCGACATTCATAGACCTTTTTCGAATCCAATCCAATTAAATAACCATTGTTATGATTATTGGTCTCACTTCCGTTAATTCGAGTGTTGACATTCTATCCAAAGCTAGATCTAGATCTAGATCTAGAATCTCAAATGTATAATAAAATCTAGATAAATATAGATCTAGATCTAGAACGCTAGATCTAGTTGACGTACGCAAAAATAAGAATATTCAGACATACCTAAATCTAGATTATAGAGGTTTCTAGATCTAGATCTAGATGTATCAAGAGTCATCGGCCCCATTCGAACCAATAAGTCGACATCATTGGAACCCCTCTTTATTTGACCTCATTCCCTTTGTGGGACTTCTAAACCTTTCAATACCAGAAGAGTGACCATATCTTAGACTCACCTCGATTGAACATGTTGATGAAGTTCTACAGAAAAACTAAATCATGAAACTTCTGCAAACCACCATGAAATGAAAGTTAAGAAGTAGTCCCACTTCTGCAGTTCGATTGAAACGCAATTCGCGCTTCCCTTTTAAACAAGGAAACTAAATAAGTCAGAATTGGTTCTAATACGGGACCGGCTCGCATGGGGGCGGATGACTCTAGATATGTACGGTAGTCAAGAAGTTATTTTTACCTCTTTCCCGGGCATCGCCGGGTACTCTGCTAGTATTGTATAAAAAACAATATTGTACACCCTGTCATTCAACACTTTACGGTAGTAAACTAGATATAGAGCTAGGTCTATACATATTTTGCACATCAATGTAGACCTATTAGCAAATTCATCTTGTTTGCAAAATAAATCACGTTCTTAACACTAGAAGTCGATTTGATTGTCATAAATTTCTGTTATTATGCTAATTTCTATATTTTTCAGAAATAAAACAAATCAGACTGAAAATTCCACATATGTTTACCAGGTACACCAGTTTTATTTGCTTCATTTTTGGCAGCTCGCCACGACTGCCTTCTTGCCTTTAGTTCGAACCCGCATTATATCGCAATGACTCGCATTGATCTCGCATCAACTTGAACACAAGATCCCATTCATTAATCTTTAAAAATAAAAACCCAATTTGTGACACCGTATAAAGACAAAATGTTTTAACTATCACAGAATCAGAGCTATATCTACGCATAATATGTTTTGTGCTGCATTATACGTTTGATTCAATATTTTTCCTTTAGATGACCAAATCAGCAAACACTGAACTTAAATCTGTAGCTTTGAATATCTATCGGTTTCACTCCCGAGTGTCACCTGTGACTCATGCCGGTACATTTTTCCATCAATAAGCCACTGAAAACAACGACTGTGGGACTTATATCCCAAACCACTCTTAAAAGCCTATATTAAAAGATGACTCTGCTGATAACATCTTTGAATGATTATCCGTGCCATCCAGGTGCATTGAAGAAAAAAACGGCAACGCATCCTTCCAAAAACCCAGTGTCTTCACCACCTGCATGAATAACATTGATCCTATGATGAGGACTATTCTTTTGACGGCTGTAGCTACATATCAATCAGAGATGAATGCAGTTTTCGAGTATTGGCTGACAGAACATTTGTTGTCTTTCCCGGAGGCACCAAGCTATAATGTCACGGACAATGCCTGCTACTATTAAGTTTTTCCATGGTGTGTTCAGGAACCCCTCGTCAGCAACTAAAAGGGCAGATATTATGATATCATGGCTGCAATCATGTGGCATTGCATGCTCCGAAATTTTGTCTGAAGCGGAACTGAATAAATCTGACACTTTTCAAAGCGGATTGCCTCTTCTCTGTTTGGACATGAGGTGTTTAGCTTACCCCATTGCCAATGTGAGCTTATCCCAATCGAGATTATTTCGGTTCAAGTGAAAGGGGAAGTAGCAAGAGGGAACACCAAATTTGCTCGGAAGGACTCCATGAAGCTAGTAGACGAGGCAATAAGGGAAATGACACGGGAAGATTGACACAATGCGTGTTTCCATACTCAGGTGGAGTAATGCCACAACGCCACTCTGTCATCATTTCTTTAGAAAATATTTCCATTATATTCGTCATCTTGTCATTAGAATGACTGATTAACACTTACAGTATTCGTATATTGGATGTTCGATGTATCAATCATTTTTATCGTAGTTCATCAATTATTTGTATTGCCAGTTATATAACATAAGTTGTAGCAGGCTCGTGATTCCTCTTCATTTTCAAATACTTGATCTTCATTCTGCGTTTACATAATGTATATCAATCAACAGACGACTACATCTAAAAGATGTCCTCCAAAAATCATGCATTATGATATCGTAAACCTCTTAAAAGTTACGATCCTTACCTATTATCAATTTTACTATAGCTGTAATGAGCGAAAACCTTTTCTTCTGTCTAAAAATTCATGATAACACATTTTTTAATTTAAACAAATTGATTTACAAGTTGACGTAAAATATCAGAAACGTAGATGCCATAATCAGTGAAAGAAAGTCAAAGAAAACAGGCGAATCATTTTTATGCGGCCGTACTATAAGTTGCTATGTCTATTGTTGCCACTTTGTGTTGCCATGTAATACAAATCAAATTTCCCTCTTGGATAATAAAATTGAAAAAATGACACAATTATGTTGTTTCCTCTTCTACATGTATTACATGTATTTCAATTAATAAGAGAGAGTCCATATGAAAATAGTTAAACAGTGAGGAACGATATAGAACTAACTAAATTATAAAAAAGCAATAAAATACAACAACAAAAACCAACAAGTAAACCAATAAACAAAACAAAACAAATACCCAACCTACCCAAAGTCTACATAAATGCTCATTACGGAATAAAGTCTGTCTTTCACAATGTTAAATACATGTACTTGTATTGTCTAGAAAAGTTACTATACAAAAACAGTAAGATAATTAGAATAATTGTATTTTCGGAACAAAGACACATATTATAAACATATCAGGTAGCGTTGGTACAATTAATTACGAAATGCCATTCCTTAAAGGATTAATTAAATGAATAGGCCTACAATACTAATCAGATTTATGAAATTAATTAGGAAAATAACAAAGTCGTGCATACACGCTATAAATTTTGAGTCACGTCACGCCCATGAAAACGGTATGAGAGATCAAAACTAATTAGTAATTTATTACTCTCTCCATATCAACATCGCTTTTTGAATTCTTTGCTGGAATCACATTATTTGGTTGGGAGTAGATATATAATGATATATTACCAGTTGACCCGTTGCAGCGGTGCATGCAATAATAACCAATCGCAATGTTAGAAAATCTGAAAGCCCATTGCAAAAACGTCTATATGGCAAATCTAATAACCAAAAGTGATATCTAATTTACACAATCAACATGTCCAACTAAAAACAGTATTAGCGACATTCTTAGTAAAAACGATCATCCTCTGATAATCCAAAACCTTAGCGAAAGATTTCGGTCTATTAATTTTAATTTTGATTTTCTCAGCCCCAATACGATCTTATCGATTCTGATGCTAATAATATGCTCTTGGTCTAGATTTTGATTCAGAAAAAAAAAAAGGTATGGTCGGTCTTACTTTAGTCACTGCTCTAGTCTATTTCTATTCCAAAAGTAAAATCCCTGCCTGGATCGATATTTTAGAATAAAGATAACCTACTTAATACAAAGAGATCTCGATTTGTAATTATTACAATTTCAATTTCTCTGTTGTTTAGTAGTGATTCGTTTTTACAAAAATTGTTATTCTGTTTTCTACAATAATCATATATTTTTGAGACGCCTTTAACCACCGGTCCATTTCTGCAAGGATTATTAATCAATATGTTTCCAAATCTTACCCGTTATTACTTTTATATAAACGACAAGGGTGTATTTATGGACGATATACAAGGCCTTAGGCAACGGCCGAGAAGGTGAAGTGTCCGTGAACGGAGAAATCTACAAGTCAATTTGTACAGATTGGTCAACGACCTAGCTCCCACAACTGTGCCCCCCGGCAACTTTCGACCCTGCATAGTGTTTGTGTTCTATGTAACAATTATTGCACTACTTAACTTTCAATCATCTCGAAACAAAGGAAGTGAAATCAGTGACATGATCAAAGATGAAAAGATTGACATTTAATTCTTAACAGAATCCAGCTGAAGTATCATGACAATGCTATCATTAACGTCTGAGCACTCATTTCTATACATGTATATTGAAATCTTTTCCTCGAAATGAAAGAAGAGGTGGTGATATAGCTGTCATATATCGTACAGATGTGTTATTACAACGTTTCTTCCTTTGTATGAAAATTGGCTTTCTCTCTATAATGTACTACATGTTTGCAATTATTTTTATTTATAAAAAACCAATTGCCTCAAACCTATTAATCGTAGTATCAACTATGACGGTTGACTTCGAAGCTATAACTCTATGTTGTGTGAATTACGTTCAGTGTGTGTGTTCGTTGTCCCGTGATTCTACAAAGGATTGTAAGCATGTGTCTATATTTAGATCTAGTGAAGTGATGTGGATTTTCTAACGCAAAGTTACTGCCCCTTGGGGTGAGTGGAGTGTTTCAAAGACTTCATTGAAATCGACTTCTTTTTTATTTTTTGAGAAGCTCGGTGGCCAAGTTGCTTAGGAACGCTCTCATTGCTTTGGCAATATTGCGTTGGCGATTGGGTGCCGCGCAGAGATTGCGGGTTAAATTCTTTCTTGCTTCACTAGATTTATTTCGTTTCTTCCTTTGTATGAAACTTGTCTTTCTCTCTTGGGGTAATACTATATTGTACTACATGTAGACAATTATTGTTATTTACAACAGAACACAGTGATCGTTTAAAACATGTGAGGCTAACACTTCAACTCGAACATCAGAAAATAAATTTCTTTTGTGTTTATTATCCTCACCCAACTGGGAAGAATAAGTATAGTAGAAAACACTTCCTCTCTGAAATCCATGAGTTTCTAAGACAAAAAGAACTTGAAAATCAAAGTAATGTATTTCTCGGGGATTTCAACTAAGTCTTCAATGGAAAAACATCTGAAGCCAAACTCCCGAGAACTCTCCTAGAGGAAAATACCATGGCCCAAGATGTATGCGCACCAACAGACATAATCACACAATCGATCTGTGATAACTAGCAATGACTTTTTCCTTGGGATCAAAAGTGACAAACTTTGACAAATTAATATTAGATCATAATCTTCAATATTATTATTATTTCAACATCCCCCTAAAGATAGATACTACAAAACAAATACACATATCATAGTAATACAAAGACCCGAAAATGTCTACGTACAGTTGTTGCGTACGGATGTCCCATGAGGGTTAGCTGAACTTCTGAGAAGAGCGCAGTAAAGTCAACATGTCCTAAATGCCATCATTGAGCGTCATGCACCAATGGCCATTAGAACTGCCTTGGAAAGAACAACTGCACCTTGGCTTTCTATTAAGGTCAATGATGTCAAAATAAAACAAAACAAAACGCAGAGCTGAATCAAAAATCGAAAAATGATCTCACGATCCATAAGGAAATATACCTATAGGACAGTTTATGCAAACTCTTTTCAGAGCGAGACAGTATTGGGTATTCAGAGAAGAGAATCTCCTTCGAGCAGGTGTTTCAACCTTAAACTTATTACACCCTTGGGAGGTCATGCCACACCAAGATCATGACTCCCAGTGCCACAATACTACCTTTGATCGAATTTCCCAAAGTTTATGTCATTGCTGGGATTCATTCCAGATCGTTTCGTCTTTGCCATATCCAGCAGGAGTTTTCTGTGATCGTTGAGATGTTCCTCACTGTTTTGTTCCGTGCCTTTGTTTTGAGGTTGAGTTGTCTAAGTAAGGTATACATTGAACTTGCCAGAAATCCTCTAGAACCCATCTCCACCGCGAAGAACGTTACGGTATAGCTATTCTTTGACAGTTCTGTTCTCAGTCTCTCATATTTTGCTATTTTGTATTTGTGCTGTTCTTCGCTGTTATCTTCGTGTGGAACAGTGAGTTCAATGAGGATAAAATCTGGCGGATATGAATTTTGATTGGAAAAATCTGCGGAAACCTTCCAATCATCAATGCCATCCAACATGCCAGGTATTTCCATGTTAGCTTTAATTTGTGACACCTCCTCTGTGCCTCCTTAAAGAAAGAAGCTTTTCTTCGGTATCTCTGTATAGGTCTCAGCTGGTGGTTTTATCGCACTCAGCATCACTTCAGTGAGGCATTGTAGTACCCTGTTGAGTCGCCATGTGTATCGACCTGATGAGAGAGCAACTGTGCATCCGTTGAGAATGTGCTTTAGCGTCTCATAGCTTCCACAGACAGGGCATTTTTCAATCTTTTTATACATCTTTTCAAGTTGGCTCTTGTTGGTAGGAGATCATATGTCGCTCGGATGATAAAACTCAACTTCAGTGAAGCCATGTTCTAAAGCTCTTGCCATGTGAGAGATCTTTGTACGGCATCTTCCCACGTTGTCCACTGGCCTGGTTGGGGTTGCTGCACTGCTTTTTGCACTCTTTTCTTGTTTATGTTGTCCCTGATTCCAGTCAACACCATGTTCCTCGCCTCTCTCGCTGTTTCTTGGGACAGTTTCAGTTCCACTTGTTTGCCAAATCCTTTCCGATCATGCTGCGTGTGACCCATCACCTCTTCAATTTGAGCATCTCCACAGCATCTTGTACGGTCTCCTTTGGGTTCCATTTTCTGCCAGTACGGATAGATGATTCTGTGAATTTTACAGCATTGTCACTGAAGCTTTGTTACATGAGCAACAGTCATGCCTTTCCAACTTTGTATTCTTCTGTTATTGACCTCAATGATAGTGTAAGCTTTGATTGTCGGCAGCAGATAGCCATTTTCTGGCGTACATGTTGATAGCTGCTTCAAGTTTCTCAACTCTCAAGGATGCTATCTCATACATCAACAAGGGCCACAACATGCGAATGAATTGGAAGATCCACAGCTTGAATTTGTCGCTTAGACCACATTTGTCAATCAATTTGAGTTCGGATCTCAGGGTTTCCTCTTTTTCTTCTGCTCTTTTCGTGTCTTATAGAGATGAATCGTACCATATTCTCAAACTTTTTACTGGTTCTTCAGATACTGTTGGTATGCACTGATTTCCTATCATGAATGTGGTTTCTTCTGAAATCTTGCCTTTAGCTAGAGTGGGACTTCTTGATTTCTTGGGTTTGAACTTCATTCTACTCCACTTGATCAACTCATCGAGTCTTTGGAGGGTCGCTCGAGCATTTTCTCCTGTAGATGTGATGATTGTTACGTCGTCCATGAATGCTTTCAGAGGGTTCATTTGAAGTCCGTTACCAAGATCAGCTTCTTTTGCACAGGCTTTTGTACCATCTAGGAGTATCTGAATTGCCATCATGAACAGGATTCGGAAAACACTGCATCACATTGCAATTCCAGTCTGGAGCTCAATCCATTTCGTGTCAAAGTATTTCGTTGAGAATCTCATCTCAAATTGGCCGAAATGGGATTTTAGCATTATCTGAATGCATTGGGGGAAATGGAACATTTCTAGAGCAAGCCAGATGAGCTTATGTGGAACAGACCCATAAGCGTTTGCCAAATCCAACCTTATTACGTTCAGATCTAGCTTGTTGGACTTCGCTTTTTGGATTGACTCCCAGATGATCCCAGCGTGTTCCAAGCACCTGGCATTCCGGGAATGCCTCCTCTCTGAATTCTAGTGTTTATATAGCCATTTGCCAGTAGATATTCCGTGAGTCTTTTTGCAACAACTGTGAAGAAGATCTTCCCTTCGACATTCAATAGAAATGGTCTGAATTGGTTGATGTCCTTTGCATCCTTCTCTTTTGGAATGTTAACATCTGCTTTACACCATTGGTCGCTGACTTCATTCAACATCCATTTGTTCAGCAGAATCTTTTTCACTTTTGGGCATTTCTTGTACAGTAGATTGTACTTTATGTTTTCTCAAAACATTTCTTTACAATGGAGGTCAATGCGACTGAAAAAAAAATCGTTCAGTTCACTTATCTGTCTTTCTTTGATACTGGGACTATTTTTGATAACTTCCATAAATCCGGTATATAGTGACTAGTTAAAGACAGATTAAAAATTATGGCGAAAATGTAAGTTAAGTTTGCTATGTCAGGCTCTTAGAACTTAGGCCTTAATTAATGCTATTCGGTCCGCTTGCTTTGTTTACATTTATGTGTGAGAATGATTGATCATCTTCACTTTCTTTTATTACAACAGAGTCTTCGTTATATTTTCTTTCAAATCATTAATTTTTCAGAACAATCATGGGTTTCAAAACGAGAGAAGAAAACATTAAGATCATTAACATAATGGAAGTACCTTGTCAGGAATTTATAAAGAAATGTAACTAGGCTTACCATTCAAAATGCAGATGATACGCAACTATAATATTCTATTTTTCTAAATTAATAAAAAAAGTTATAACTGTGAGCAAAAGATCATTCTAAATTAATATGAATAATCTGGTATCACTTTGGGTGATAATCAAATTGAAATTGTCAAAAAGGCAAAAAACAACAACATGGGCTTATAACATAGAGCTCTCCATGGAAGCACATATAAGTGAGCTCCCTAGAAGCTTGAATTATTATCTTCTTCTTGTTCAAATAAACTGACACAACTCTACTATATTGAGTATTACTGTTAATACGCCAAATAAAAAAAATTAAAAAATTAAAAAATATACAAACAAACAAACAAACTAATTAAGCCTATATGAAGATTTAAGTGTTTCATATTGTAGCTAATGTTTAAGATTATCTACACCTTCGCTACTTCTAGTATTAGGATTCAATTTAATCCACAATTTAGCAGTGCTAGGGAAGAAAGAATGTCTAGAGCAATCAGTTTTAGAACAGGGATGTTAAATGTCTGACTTTCTGAGTTCCTAGTTCTCCTATTACTTTTGTTTAGTTCATTTATCGGGATATCTATTTGATCGTTAATTGCTTTAAAGAATATTACAATTTTAATTTTAGCTCTTTGTTCCTCTAATGGTGTCCACTCCAACTGTTTCATGTTATGTATTGTGCTACCATGTTCATATGAATAG
>JASKDV010169777.1:0-12500 GCA_032466395.1 Aegires albopunctatus | reverse complement strand
TTTAGTGCAATCATAAAACAAAAAAAGAAACCTTACAAAAATCAATTTAGCGCAGACAAAATATTTCATGGACTGTTGTTCAATTTTATTTAAAAATGAAAATAAAAATGTGGACATTAACAAACCTTTGTCTGGGCATCAAATGTGGTACCTCGGGTAGAATAATGAATTACAAGATTAAAAGGAATAAAGTGTTAATACTACTTACATCTTTTGCCTCTGCTTCTAATTTCTCCATTGTGACTATCATATCTCCATCTTCGTCCACCACACTGTTGGGGGCAGGTGATAATGTGGACCCGGGACTCGAGGATGTCACTGGTGACATCATGATATTTTTAAACTGGAGGGGAGAGTAAAATCATTCATTGGTCATTAAAATTTATATCTATTTAGCTTGGTTTTTTGAAATTGGATTTTTTTATTATTTTTTTCTGGGGGTCCCCAGCCAACCCAACCATGGAATTATTGATCAGCTCGATGATCCCATTGCTGAGCCATTAATATTTTTAATGAGATTTTCGGTTTGTTTGATCAGAAAACCAAGTACACCAAGATTTATTATCTTAACGTTTTGAATGCTGTGCTACCATGGAAATTTTGCAATGTAGCCTTGCATATCTGACAAGGAGTATCTAGCCGTTTAATGACTACTTTATCACAGGACAATTTTGACAAGGGGTGTGCTAACTTGATGGCATTTATCAACCCCTTTTTTTACCATTAGTCATTTGATACAGTGACCTTCCTTTGAGTCCCGGGCATGTTTCAAACCCATTCAAATCAGCCTCGTAATTCAAACAATTTTTTTTCTTCCATCCCAGCAAAATAAATTTTAACAAATTTTCAGAATGTCTAAATGTCATGTCAGGTATGCATTCCATTACACCTAAAAAGGCTGAGGACTTTCACAGTGCTATTTTTTTTTGCAAGACTACTCCATTTAAACTGCACTGTAAAATGTGATGAAGAGTGTATATACTCCGTTTAAATTTAAATACTATCATCATCGTTGTTGCCATCAAATTATTTTCGAAAGATTTTCTGATTGGTTGTTCACAGCTAACTGCGACTATAATGTGGTACCACTACCACTAATGGAAATAACTGTGTAAAAAAGCCCAACTGGAAAATCAGTTCAAGTGCCTACCTGGGGGTTATCCTGAGCTAAAGTATTAATCTTATTCCAAGCATCATTCCTTTGTTTATGTTTCTCTTTTTCTCTGTGGATGGACAACAGTGAAAGAATTTTAAGAAAAATAAAGAATAACGGAGGAGAGGTGTGTATGTCCAACATTTTCAATAAAATTCAGTCTACCGCCATTAAAGAGACAGTGTCTGTACATCACAAGCGTCAATTTCCTACCTAATAACCTATTGGCCATGTAGGTTTAGAACTAATTCTCCTTTTGATATCAATTATTGTCTTTGTAACAGTAAGGTGTTCCATTACCATAAACCCAGGGCCACATGGGCATATGGTCGGATTAACAAACGGTAAACTTTCTGTAAAGTACTAAATTTCTGCCAATGAGTGCTTGAGTCGGAATAACGCATTGTTGGATCTCTTATAGAGAACAAAGACAAATTTGTTTTGTTCCCGGTTAAGTGTTGATTAAAACATTGTCAGTTTAACAAAGGTCAACTGTATACTCTATAGTTCAACAAGTATAAGAACTTTCCTATATAGCAGTGCGCATTCCCTCTAAAGGTGCTTAATAGATGTTCCTAAAAAGCCTTTTGCATTCCATAATCCTTCTAAACTCTCCAAGTTCTGAAGCATACTGATAAGATCCTAGAGCACGGTACTCATTTTACACCAGATTACAGTGAGGATAATTTGTTAAAGAGCCTCTTCCAAGTACTCAACATTACGCCTGACGAGACAGGACCTTTAGATCAGCAGCCCAAATGTTTATCTCTCGACCATGATGCGACGTGATCCTCTGAGCAAAGTTATCAAGTTTTAATTTTTGCATCTATTAGTTGACAGGCTAAAAATCTTTTGAGATTATTTTTAAGAAAGATAAAAAAATTGTATCTCTCTTTGATAGGCCCAACATGCATCTGACTTTTTGAAGTTAGAAAGCTCAAACTTAAAAAATGGATGCCGATATTGACTTCTCAGATTAATGTACATATAATGAATTCAAAAGAGTGTAGATTTATATTATACAGTTAAATTTCAAAACAGTACTTTTATAAAGTCTGTCAGCTCGACTTAATTATCGTTATAGATTATACTGACAGAATAATGTAAGATTTCGACTAAGTTATAAAAGACGACATTAAGGGATAAGAAAGAATGAAAGATGTTTAAAATATGACAATGCTTACTTCTGGCATTCTGCCTTATACTGTGATGTGCAATCATCAAAAAGTTTTTGATTCATCTCCATGAAGAGTTTGAGAGCATTGTAAATCAAACCATGGATGGTTCTGGCAAAATGAGGAAAAAGAAGAATGAACAATGATTTTTATCCCCTTTGCATTCAAATATTACTTTAAAAGACTAATTAGCAATGTTCACAAATGAAACAATAAAGCAGCTTTTGAACGATGTAAGTCATAAACCTACCTACTATGAAATATATAACATTGCTTCATGGGATTTAGAAATATTTTATATTATAAAATAGACAATCCATAGTTTTCCATTAATCTTCTACTTCTGCCTTTTCAGCCCTTTGTGAAGCACAGACGATCTACAAACAGTCTCCAAACGCTCCACTCTTAGGCTGGATCTAGTCTTTCTATTATTTCCATGTTTGCCATGCCTCATCATCTCACTTTCCGGATCCCTCTTTCAAGAAGCCCTTGGCTTTCTTTCTCCAAGGCCAAGGACGTTTTCTCCCCACAAAAAATCATTAAAAACAAGACAGTACTGCAAAATCTTTTATCCTGTGAGTTCCATGAAAGGCTCTGTCTTAATATCATGTTGTGGTCCTTTCAGAGTGTGTGTCTGATCCATCTCCATTTCGTTAGTTTAAAAACATTTTCAGCTGATACTAAGTCTTCTTTTTCCATTAATAGAACTGTGTAAATGAATTGAAATTTCATGATAGAAAATCTTTCGAATATTATTTTACCCCCTTGCTTGCCAATAATATTGAGATCTATGGAAATAAAAAAGTTTTGCTCAATGTACAAAACATGGAAATTTCTCCATTCTGGAGAGAGAGAGAAAATTCATTTTCTTCGGTCATTATAAAATAGATATTACCAGTGATACAACAAACTGTAAAAGTCTCTAAGTTATATGGATGTAACTATCTGAAAGGACACTAATACTCATTTCAACAACAAAAAGGTAAGCAAAGATGACTGATAATTTAAAATAGCCCAATCCTTTCTACAGCTTGTCTTTATATTCTCTCATATGCACTTATTTCTTGACAATTATAGTCCATTGACTATGATACAAATGGTAATGCCATGATATTACAGGGGTTATGTTGTTATTACAATGTTCAACATTTAACAACACTCATGCAAATTAGTGCAAAAGAGTATGAAAGTATGAAATCATATCAAAATTAACTTCTTTCTTTTTTTTTTCTTTCAAAAATATAAAGTACATGTACAATGCAGGGAGGGTGCATCTTTATAATTAAGCCCCATTGATTTCATTCTTTCACCACTCTGAGCTTGCATTTCAATGACTGTATTGATACTAATTAATAAATCATTTGAGATAGAACAATGTACTTAGAAATGTAGAATGCATGCAGAGATGGCAATGGCATAGATGAAAAGGAAGAAATGTCAATATCCTACACTCCTACTCTTCCAAATGTATCTTTTTCCAATATCTTGTACTTGTAGTGTTATTGTACTGTATTATACAGATTACAATAAATGAAACTCAAAAAGTATTTTAATGAGGAAAACCCTATAAGTAATGTTTGCTTGAAGAAATTTTCACCATATCTTCCAATCCCGCCTTTTTTTTTATCCTGATTCAAAAAGTATCTATGTATTCTTCTTTTTGTTAGTAAAGTTTCCTCTTGCTTTCTTTCTCCAAGGCCAAGGACGTTTTCTCCCCACAAAAAATCATTAAAAACAAGACAGTACTGCAAAATTGGATATTCCCTTACATTTTACCAACCCCTAAACAGGATAAGATCGCAAATGGCAAACGATCCTAAACCAATAACAACCAATCAATGAAATAGATGAATAAACAAATAAATAGAAAAAGAATAGAGTAAGAAGTAAGAAATGACAACAAAACAATGGCAATATGCCTTACTTGTTCCAATGTTCTTTGCTTTTGTAGAGTGCTGGAAACATGATGGGCAGAATTGTGGAAGCATTGTCGCTTATCAAGCTCAAGATGTACTCATTGTTCCAGAAGTACAAAGCTCTTTCAGCCACCTAATGGAAGGGTGGGAGGGAGGGAGGAGATGGCCACAGTGAAAAGGAGGTAAGATACAACACTGCTTACAATAGGGTGATGACAAGAAGAAGAGCAAGAGAAGTAGAAGGGTTAATACAAGCAAAGATGTATGGGGAACATGGGTGATAATAATGCACTGCCGTGATAACATGTCCAGTGACAGGTCAAATCTAATATTTCAGGACTGGTCATATCAAACATTTCAGGGGTGAATAATTAATTCATTGAACTTTACATGAAAAAAAACAAAACAACAACAACAAACACTGTGTGACATTACAGAATCGATAAATGATGTTTACATCACCAGCACTTGCATTTTTGTTTTGCAACAGCAGATAGAGGACAGATTCTCATTTTTGTCAATAGGCTGACGAGCTTTGTCTCTTACTGTAAATTACAGTTACTTTTTATGAGCCGTGGGTTGACTAATGTGAGCAGATAATTTAACACCACATCTATAAATCAAGCTACTTGAGTGACCTTTTGCATAATAATGCATATGACCCAAATATACTAAACCCGCAACATACACTATTATTTTATAATCCTTTCAGTGCGCAGCGCAAAACACAGAGATTGAGGGGGAATTATATAAATTGACAGGGCTCTACAACAGAGATCAAATTGGCATTAAAATTGAAAATGCCAAAAGTGGATCCATTCCAACAACACTCAAAGTTATAATGTCAAGAAAAGATTCAGGAAAAATAAGGCAGGGCTGCAAATCAACAGTGACTGGAGACGACAGGTGCTTTCCAATAGCGCAGCTTACTTGTTCCAATGCTGCTGAGTCTTATATAGGGCTGGAAACATGAGTGGCAAGACTGTGCCTACATTATCTGAGATAAGACTAAGGATGTATTCATTATTCCAATAGTAAAGGGCCCGTTCTGCCACCTGTATTAAGAGATAAAAGAACCGACACACAGATATATTTCACATGCTAAAAGAATAATATTTCATGGAAGCTTCAGAGACCTTGCTGGGAAATGGGGTAATAATGTTGGCTGATGCTTTGTCTTCTGAAATTTAGCCCTGCAAAAGTTTTGTTTATGGAGTGTAATCAAAGAACTCTTTACACATTACAACATGAAATTTAACATGATTATGATCCCCATCCTTCTTATTACACCATCTTTTGACTAATGTGATAAAGAATGGTTTGCTATTTATTAAAATGACAAAAAAGGGATAGAGAAGGAAAAAAAGTGACATGGTTCATTTCTAATTCAGATCCATTTATGAAATTAGAAAGAGTGAACCCAGTAATCTTTGTTTGAAAGAAACTCTATATAATATCACTTTTTTCTCTTTCCTTTATCAATCAGACCATATTTCATGACAAGAAAATTTAACTCTCAAAGCCAGAAATTGGTAAATTTGTTTGATATTGGGACACAAAAGAAGATTTCCATTTCATTTTTTGTTTCACAATGATTATCCTTACCTGAAAATGTGGACTGGAAACACACTTCGCCAGCTGCTTAAACAATGGAACCATAACTTTAGTGAACTCTGCAGGTTCTATCACATCTAGTATTTCTTCAAGTTCGTTTAAAAACATCACCTGTGAGAAGAAGAAAAAGGATGGCAAAAGAAAATTAAATAATACAAATAATGCAGTGAAGAAAAAATATAAATTCAACAAGGTTTTTATTAATTGAATATAAAATTCTTTTGGTTTCTTTTTCATTTACATTTTTTAATAATACAGCTTTCATATGCTTAAGAAAAAATGAGAATTGGGTTTCAGAGATTTCTTTTATGACTCTGACTTCACATCAAGAGAAAAATTAACACATATTCATATATACTATTAACCATTGTAAAACCCCAAAAATAACAGGTGTTTAGTGATTAAAAATTAAAAAAAATTTAAAATATCTTACCTCTTTTGGACTGTGCACTTTTGGCCAGAATTTCAATAATCCCATTATCACCTGTTTCCAAGATGAAAGCAACAAATTGTGTAATAAAAATACATTTTGGCACATTTCAAAGAAAGTAATATCTTTCTTATTAAAATCTGAATCTGTTTTTGTATAACATTTGAGTTATCATCAGACTAACTTCATCCAACTGCCCATCAATTCAGTGCATCTATGAATTAAAAAGACAATTAATTTAGATTTACTTCAGAACAATGACTGAAATTGAAATGGGGAACGAGATTCAGAGGGTTCTTTAGTTCTGACAGATTAGTGAAATCTTCAGCAACATAATGAGATTTAGCTTACCTGCTCAGTGAGATTGGGGTCTTTTTCCAAAAACTGTACAACACAATAGGCTAATTGAGGATGATATACACTTAGTGATTTCACTTTATGCAAAGGTAGCAATACTTTCAGTAAGAAGATTTTGTGCTCTTCTTTAAGTGGCAAGGCAAAACCATTGATGATACTGAAATACATGACCAAAACAAGACATTATTATCCCTTTCAAATATAAGTGGAGAGAGAGAAAAAAAGGATGGTAAGGAAGAATAGACCATTGTATCTAAAGACTTATGACATTTGGAAATACATGTATTAGAGGGTATGAAATACATGGGGATTTCCTTCAATTCTTCTAATAATTAAACTAATTGCTGAAAATTCTCTTAATACATATCTTAGTATTGACAACTGCATCAAAATGAATCTACACTGTTCCCTAATGGATTAGGCAGCATGTGCCTAGTAAGTAACATATAAGCACATGAACCTGAGAAGTAATAGGATCTTCACGTGGTCAGAAAATAAATGAGATTTTCCTTTAATTAATTGATTTACACATTTGCTAGTGAATAATATCATTTATGTAACTGAATGACAATGATCAAACTCTTTTGAAGATTTCAAATTCTTTTGAACATTTTTCTACACTAGTACAATATTCAAATATGTTCAAACATGGCTGTGGTAGACAGACAGTCAATGGAACATTGGAACAAAATTATGGTAACACTTGCATGTGAGAAAATGAAGTACATAAGTATTTCTTCCATCTTCTCCTTCGATTTCTCCCCATGAAAATGTTAGAATAATTTGAACACAGCCAGTATCTTACTTACCTTCCTAATATTTCTAATAATTCTGCGATGCCATTATGCCTTTCTGTTTCGTAAACAAAACTGTAAAATAAATATGATAAAACAATAAGATCCTTTTGTGTTTCAAAAATGAAATAATATAAATAACTTATTCTTTCTATAATTGCATAAATAATGGAGATTTGTGTAAGTGACACTGGTATTCTATACAATAAAAGGTGCAATATACAATCATTAGCTAGGAGATTATAATTATTTTATCAATAAGAAAGTGCTGTCTTTAAGACAGAAAGAAAGATGGAGAGGAGAAAAAAAGAAAAAAGAAGAAGAAAAAGGGAGAAAAAGGCATACCTGTAAAAAATATTATTGATGTGCTTCCTGATAAACGCCCTGAGACCTAGAAATTTGCCGTATATCCTATGAAGGATGGTTTTTAGAAAATCACGTTCACGGGGATCTTCACTATCAAACAAGTCTAACAGCTGGTAAGAAGAAAAAAGAGAATATGTATAAAGTTGGAAAACATTTTTACATTAAACTTTGAAGCTTAGGACTTCTCAAAGAGAACTATTTGAATGGAAATATATCTTGCTTTTAGGGATCATAATCATAATTTCAAATAAAAAAAAGCTAAAGTTTGACAAAAAAAAAATTGACAGAAGAGAACAACTTCTATAAGTTAGAAGCAAGATTATTATACAAACCTGTAAAACAAACTTTTGGTCTATATAACGTTTGGCTGTGTTTGGCTGAAAATCTGGAGACTCCAAGAACCGCAAAAAGAACTCATAAACAAGCTGGGGGAAAAGGATGAAAACAGATAAAATGATGATAACCAACAGTTTTTGATGTACATCAGTTAACATTCACACACGACCCCAAGCTTGCGAGTGCCCCTAGACTGCGTGTGTGTATTTACCAATTTACGCCAAAAAAATGTTTAATTAAACCCCCTGATGATATATTGACTGTAATTTTAATTCAAAATTAAAATCAAACAACAGATTAAGAGAGAAACTTAATTCCATCGGTATCTATTTCAACGGCCTTAATTTCAGATACTACGCCATGCAGATTACAAACGTCAAAAGAAATTCTGTTTAGGCCTAAGACTACTCATCTTATGGTCATTCACTTCAGACAGTGCATCTCTTTGCAGATTGATTACCAAATATCCTCATGATCATAAACTAAACATCCTTTTGTTATTCATTAAAATTCTTTAATAATAAATAAAATTAGTATCAATCTACTGTGTTAGTTTACGTTACAAGTTTCAAGGCAATGAATAAACAATTGCACGCCCGAAACTTAAAGCCAACCATGACTGATGTGCGTGAAAAGACATTGAGACTGAGTTACATTAATGTTGTCTTTTTGGAAATAGAGATCTAGATTAAGATCAAGAATCTTTAGGTTGCCCATATATATTCAGATAAAGATCAGATATTGGTCGAGAAAAACATTTTGGACCTAGATCTAATTAGGGTACATTGTTAATCGAAGGCTTTGTCATGGCTAGATCACGATTTCATTCTTGTCTTACTGATTGAGTTATCGAATCAAATTTAATCATTCTTTTCTCTTTTTTATTTTAAAACCAATTAACCTTAGAAGACATAAAAAAAGCCCTAGTACAACAACGATTACTTTTGGTGAAAAAAAAACCAGTATTCCCTTGATAAACGGAAAATCTATAATTCATGGCAAGGTGTCAATAATTTAAATTATAGACCCTAGTAACGTCAATAATAATAAAGATAAAGAGGTGTTACAAAAGGCAATTTTGAGTATGTTATTATTTCGCTTTTTTCCTTTGTAAGAGAGAAAAGTAATTACGGCTGAAAGACAATAATTTCTGTACCTTAAAATCATAACCAGTAAATCTTTTTCTTCCATTACATTACATAAATATAAGGAAGGTCAAATAAAATTGTCAAAGAATAAAAATTTTTCCGAGCAGAAAAATTGATGTCAAAAGTTGAAACTAAAGTACCCACTTATATAGCACTTTTTTTTGCCAAGGGACCTTAGCATCAAAGTGCTAACACAAATGGTCAGCATTCACACCAGGAAGTAGACAGGACAAAGTGTCTCACTTAAGGACACACCCCCAATGACCTGTGGTTATTAAGGAAATTTGTTTCTAGAGGGATATGATCCCACCAAGTCAACCGGTGGTGGTGAGTGGAGCTGCTGAGTTTCTCATTTTTGAATTATATTAACCACTAGAACATTGACGCCCCAAATTGATGACATTTATATAATTCTTTTAAAAAGATTCATATATGCATGGCAACAGGGACATAATATCATGTTATCAATTATTAAAACCAATTGACATCAATCCATTAGAAATTAGAAGGAAGAGGCATAAGTGGCAAACAAAATTTACAAAATTTACTACTTGGAAAATGAAAAAAGCCAACAATGAAAGAGAGAAAAAAAGGAAAAAAAAATTTTTTCTCTTACCTGTAAATGAGGCCATGCAGCTTCCAGTGTTGGTTCATCTTCTTCAGGATCAAACTCTGCACCACTAGGATTTGATGATGGTGGTAGTGTTCTGAACAAATTACCAGAAAACTGAAATGAGAAAATCAATGGTCTTTTCTTAATTAAATGATGAGCGGAGAAGATTGTAAGCAGAGAAAAGTACAGCATACACCCTTATTCCCGCACCAACAAACACACACGTACACAGATGCATTTGAAATTCTTGTATGACCGATGACTTCCAGCATCCTTAAGGCACATCAATGTGAATCAAAATGCTCCTAATATATATGAAAAACTAACTTAAATCCCTAAAAAAATCTTAAAAACTATTAACGAAGATGAAATTGTGACACTGTAACTGACAAGGATGCAGGTTACAATTACAGCAACACAGAAATGTGGAAAAAGAAAGTGTTATCAATTGAAAGCAGCACTCGGATAAATATATAAACAAACAAAACATATGTATGTCCCTCAAAACCTTTCTGGTATCCAGGAGATATATTGCCAAAAAGTGTACTGATACCGGTGATCTAATCCTTTTGGGTAAACAGTTTTCCAACCTCAAAAGATCACACAAATATCTAAGTGACTTCCTCCAAGAAACAGCAATCATATAAATTCTACATACTCTTCATAAATTACTACTTTTTTTTCTCTCCATTATTTCCATTTTCAATCTTTAATTTTAAAAGTAAGTTTCCCAACCAGATAACCAGAATCAAGCTATTACAATGAAAGAAGAAAGCATTCTAATACATGTTGTAACATCCATATAATTAGTGTTAACCCCAGAACAACCCCTTCTTTCATCTCCATTCCAACATTTTTTTGTCATTGAGTTTGGATATCAAACTTTATGTCAGCTATGATTGATTATCTCTGAGTTGGAAATGTCGTGTATCATCCCTCTTCCCCCCCCCCCCCTTTCCCCCCCATCTGGGGAATGTTAAATACAGCCCTGCATGTATCGTGACACAAACTGCAAAGGTTCAAATGTGATTCTGAAAAACATAGCAAGTATGTTTTTCAAAACAAAAAAAACAAAAAAGGGAGGGGGGGGAGAGAGAGAGAGAGAGAGAGAGAGAGAGAGAGAGAGAGAGAGAGAGAGAGAGAGAACAATACAATTTAACACGATCCACTACCTTCCACTACCACACTCACACTACAGACACACCCATGCACATCGACGCCTTCACACGCCATGTACATTCGACACTAGCAGACACCAATCGAAGATAAGCTGAACTTTTCCCTTTATCCGTTCTTCTTTCGGCTGGAGTCTATCCTGATAAACGAGCAACCAGAAAATAACATTGATCTGTTCCAATGACCGACGGTATTGTCAAGTCTCAAGGTAAATACATAACACGTTGGTTCCCATTACACAATGACGCTTCGGGCATTCATTCCAGAGCTAGCATCAACCCTGATTTATAATACAGGCACATGTAAATGGGGTTTTTAGATGGTATTTGTAATATCTTGGAGGTAACCAGATTCAACAGTTTCGTTTGGGCAGGAAACTGGCTATCGACTTGGTTTTAAGGTTCTAATATTCGATTTGGCTTTTGACTTAGTCCAGAAGAACCCAGAATATTCTCATTTATGGCTAAGTGTGTGTCTCGCGTTTTGAGAAAATTATTGTACGAACCGTGCAAGAAGTAAGTAAACAAACGGGTCAAAGCAGGTCGGGTAGGACTTACAAGACTTAGTGCTGTACGCTTGCACACAAAGAATTGACATCGCAGCATCAGCTGTCATCCTGATCCTGATTTCTCTGGTGACAGCTAGCCAATCTTTTCTATACTGGGCTATGTTTCGTAATTGCTCAAGATATTCTTCTGTTTTGAGTTTGATGTTACTTTTACATCTTTTCGTTCGTTGTTCGATGTTGATGGCAGGGTTGTTAATGGTCTTCCTATGGTAGTTTTGATATTTTCTGTAACCAGTTTTCCATTGCCTTATTTGCTGGGATCGTGTGGTCTCTTCTTAAAATGTGTCCCAACAACCTCCATCTTGAAGATCTGAATCGATATGGGTGTTTCGTTGCTTTTCTCGTATATAGTTTTGTTGGATATCGTTGTCGGATAGTGAATTCCTAGTTCTAGGTCGGGTGTACGAAGTATTAACATTGGGCTTGCAACTGGTTACCAGTTTATAAACTGAATTTGCGCCAAGCACTAGGAGTAAGTCAGTCAGGGTCAAACTCAAAAGTTACAAGGCGACACGACACGACGCATTCCATCCAGTCCGGTTCCATACCGCTAATCTGGCCGTCCTTGCCAAATAAAATGTTTCCGGCAGTGTTATGGTGGTGGCGATTTGCGCAATAACAGTGGTAGAATATTTATTACGTGTCGTATTACGAAGTGTGGCAATCAGGTTCATGGATTTGTTTGTTGTGAACATTGCTAATGACGCGACACCTGGTGAAATTGGCCGAATGAAGAAAGGTGGTGATTCGCGCGCGCTGTGTGTGTGTGAGTGTGTGTTTGTGTGGGAGTGAGTGAAAGTCAGAGAGAGAGAGAGAGAGAGAGAGAGAGAGAGAGAGAGAGAGAGATAGAGACA
>JASKDV010169776.1:0-23197 GCA_032466395.1 Aegires albopunctatus | reverse complement strand
CATTGGAACCCCCTCTTTATTTCACCTCATTCCCTTTGTGGGACTGCTAAACCTTTCAATACAGAAGAGTGACCATAATTAATATCTTAGAGTGTTTCCAGTTTGCCAGGTTCAAAACAATTCATTCCCATTTTTTAATGTGTACTTAATTAAGAAGTTCCTCTTCAATGGAGTTCGGACCCCATCTGAACCAGTGTCACCCAAACGAACCATGTGTTGTCTGCATTCGAACCAGGCCTAATTGTAACTTTTAAATGACATCATTGTACCATCAGATCTGGTTCATACGGAGACCACTCGTGGTTCACTTGGGGGACACTGGTTCAGTAGCATAAAAAAAATCTCTTACAACTTACAAATAAGTTATTTTTTCCTCTTTCCCGGGCATCGCCGGGTACTCTGCAAGTAATAAATAAAATTAGGCCTACATGTAGATTTAAGTACATCATATATTGATTAAGATTATCAACACTGTTGCTACTTTTTATTCCGCAATTTAGCAGCGCTAGGGAAAAAATATTGTCTATGGCAATCATTTTAAGAGACAGGGATGTTAAATGTCTTGACTATCTGAGTTCCTGGTTCTCCTATTATTTAGTGATGTTCATTTATGAGGATATCTACTATCATAAACTATATAAGCAATAATATCATTATCGGTGATCAGTGTTTATAATCATTCTGTTTTCAGGAGTTTTAAATAATTGTTCATGAGTATCAATCAACATCTCTAACTCGTGTTAAAAGAGTGAAAAAGTGACATTTTGCTACATTACAACGATATCTGGTCCTCAAAGTTCCTTGAAAGCTCAGAGCTGCCAACCTAAGATTTGCAGAATTTCTCGTTATCATCAGGATCATCTGAAATACTACCTTTAGTATGGCGCTAGGAATTTAGGAGTCCTATTTGTTGGCAAGGCTTTTCAATTCAAATGTTAAATCTATTTTGTTGTACGGCTGTGAAACCTGGTGCCTTACTCAGACACATCAGAAGAGATTGCAAAAACTTCATTAATGCATGCCTACGTAAGATGATGCACGTTAGATGGCTCTTAGAGGTAGGAGGGATGAATGTGAAGCGTTAATCACGTAAAGACAATTCTAAATAAATGACTGCAAATAAAAAGGAAACAAAATAATTTGTTAAAAAAATTATAAATTTATTTCCCTTCTCCCGCATCTCATTCTTATACACAAATGTTGTGAAACGAAACTTACAAATATAAAATATCTAGTAGTTCATATTTTTATATTTACGATCAGTTGGAGTTGAACAAGAATAAAATGGCTGGCAAGTCATACTGTTGTGTTCAGGGTGATCATTATTTATTTGTGTAAAACTTTCAGTCTAATATTATACTAAAATATTTCCAGAACATTTGGTGCAGAAACCCACGGGAGGTTACAGTCAAGTTACAGTGAGTAACAAGAGACCTTTAAATCGAGATTGAACATAACAGACGTTCGAAACATTATTTCTAGGCAGTACCAGAGTAGACTTTGTGAAGTAGATCTATAGATCTAGATCTAGTCTAGAATCTAGAGGAAGTCAATATAGATCTAAATCGTTATTCTTAATTTGCATGACTTGATGTGAATGAGTAAAAAGAGCCCAGCCGCCACGGATCTAAACTAAACTCTACAATCTCGATCTACATTATAGATTCTAGATCTAGTTAGATTGATGATAGAGAAAATATAATTCACGCATTCAATCTACAACCATTGACCTTTCGCATTTGTTTTGACCAACAAGGGCAGGGTCATCTCAAGCGACGACCGGCAGTGAGTCGTGACGTCACAGCGTTGTGTGTTTGTTTTGTATTTGCCGGTCAAGTGAGCAATTTGCCTACTTTCTTACTCCCAGCCGTACAATGGATCAAGAACGAAAACGAAAAGAGCGGCTGGTTACGACGTGAAATAAATAAACTTGAACGATTATTGAAAACTGAAACTGAAAACATCGCCAGAAGTGATATCTCTGTATGTCTTGAACAAGTGGAAAAAAGAATGAGAAATCTGGACCCATTACAAACGGAAGTGGAAAATCTTCTCAACTTAGAAGATATCGACGCAGATATCGACGAGGCAAGCGTCTACGTCGATAGCTACACCCACGTGAAGGCTGAGGTAGAGAAGACTCTTGACAAGCTTGCCCTAAGGGAGGTCGACGATGCTGCCAAATCACAATCTGACTCGTGTACACACGTGGCTTCAGCAAAAGTTGGTCTGCCAAAAATCCAACTGCCACGATTCAACGGCAATCCGTTGGAATTCTTCTCATTCTGGGAACGTTTCAACGTCGCAGTCCACGAAACCAACATACCAGAAGTGAATAAGTTCATATACTTGAATTCAATTCTCGACGGCGAAGCCTTGTGCGCTATCAAGGGACTTGCAGTAACACCGGAGAACTACACCATCGCACGTCAAATAATCACAGAACGTTTCGGACGAAAAGAAAAGGTGATTTTTCACCATGTCGAACACCTTTTGACATGCAAAGAACTTAAAAACTCCTCAAACATAAAGGAACTTTGGCAGTTCAGGGACGATATCCAATGTCATATTCGGGCGTTACAGGCGTTGGGCATCGGTGGCGACGACTACGGTGTGTTCCTTACTCCCATTATCTTGAGCAAGCTTCCTGTGGACATTCGGCTGGAATGGGCACGAGACGGGGAAGGACGGGAACGTGACATTGGATTTTTAATGGATTTTCTATATAGAGAGATCAACAGGAAGGAGCGGTCTCACATGTTCCAGAACAAAAATGTGGACGAAAGTGTGAAAGTGAAAGAGGAGAGAAAGTGGCACAACAAAACTAAAACTGTGTCTGCGTTTGTGAGTCACGACAAAAATGAGTGTGTTGTGTGTGGCAAAGTGCATAAGGGCAGACCTGATGAATGTTTTAAATTGATCAAAAGTTCAAAAGTTGAAAGAATCAATATAATTAAATCTAAAAACCTGTGTTTTTCATGTTTGAATCAAGGTCATCACAGCAATACATGCACTTCAAAATGCAGCATTTGTAGGGGTAACCACCACCACTTGATTTGCAATGGCAATGTCAAAAGGGAGACAAAGGGTCATGAAAATGGGACTTCCTCCTCGAGTGAGGCCAGTGTTGGTCTGAACCATACTCTTCTCTCAAACAAAGTCAGTAAGACGATATTGCAATTAGTACGTGTGAATGTGAGGGATGAATATGGAAATAAAGCAAGGGTAAATGTCTTGTTTGATAGTGGTAGTGACCACACCTACGTCACGAGTGAGGTGATTCAGAATGTGAAACCCAAGTGCACTGGGAACATTACTACTGCATATGCTGCCTTTGGTAGCAATAAACCTAGCAAAAGAAGATCTAGGAACATCTTCCTTCTTGATATTGAAGGCGAAAATGGTTTCGGTTGTCAACTTGAGGCGACAGAGATTGAGATAATCAGTTTTCATTACAGCAAAACAATGAAAATTGACATCTTGGTGGGGATGGACTACATGTGGAGTTTGTTACAAGGTGACGTGGTCCATGTTCCTGACACTAACCTTGCGTTACACAAAACAGTGTTTGGTTGGATGGTTTCAGGCTCTTATGGTGAAGGGTCTCTCTTGACTACCAATCAAATGTTTCATCAAAATCTATGTTTTGATCCACCAATTCAACATTTTCAAAATATGTGGGATCTAGACTCTATTGGTGTTACTGAAGATTTGAAAAATGATGTAAAAGATGAAGAATTGCGTCTTTTGCAAAACTTTGAAAAAACTGTGACTTACAACTCTGAAGGGTCATTCTATGAAGTAAGGCTTCCGTGGAAGAATGAGTTTGCCATTCAGAACTTATTGAACAATGAAGCTATTGCTAGAGCCAGACTTGGCTCATTGATGAAAAAGCTTAACAAAAACCAGCAACTGAAGATAAATTACTTCAAGGTGTTTGGTGACATGGAGGCCCAAGGCATAATAGTGAAAGTGTCTAATGAGGAGGCGGACAAAGGCCATCCAATATTTTACTTGCCTCACCATCCTGTTGTAAAGGAACAATCATTGACGACGAAAGTGAGGCCAGTTTTCGACGCCTCATGTCCGGGTGTCAATGGTTTGTCATTGAACGATTGAGTTCATGCAGGTCCTTGCTTGCTTCCAAACCTCATTGAGGTCCTTTTAAGGTTTAGAAAATGGCCAGTTGCATTGACGGCAGACGTCAAACAGGCATTTCTAAATATTAGGGTACATGGTGAAGACACAAACGTGCACAGGTTCTTGTTGCCAGATGGCGACGGGTGCAAGATCATGAAATTTGAAAGAGTTCCTTTCGGGAACAAATCAAGTCCGTTCCTCCTTAATGCAACGGTCAAACATCATTTGGACAAATATCCTGAGACACCCACAGTGAGTGAGTTGAAGGATAACTTGTATGTTGATGATTGGATCACTGGTGGAAATACATCAGACGATTGCCTTCGAATGATTGAAGAAGCAAATGACATAATGTTGTCAGCCTCATTGCCGCTTACGAAATGGGCAAGCAATGACAATACTGTCAATGAAAGATTGCAAACAATCAGTGAAATCAAACGTTGTCTCCTGGTGAAAAACAATTCCTTTCGAGTCCTTAGTGTACAATGGGACAGAGAAAAGGATGCCTTTGTCTTCAAGGGCGTGATTGTTGACATGGACATGGATTGCAACTGTCACACAAAACGGACAGTGTTAAGTTTGATCGCTAGGCTGTTCGATCCACTGGGATTGATATCTTCATTTATTATGTTGTTGAAAATTACATTTCAAGAAATATGGAAGGGTGGGTTTGAATGGGATCAGCCATTGCCTACTGTCTTTCAAGAAAGAATTGACAAATGGATTGAAGGTTTGGGGGGATATTGAAGAATTCCAAGTACGAAGAAGGTACTCCGATGAACAGTGGAATGTGAACAACAAAATGAAACTATTTGAATTCTGTGATGCAATTGAAAAGGCCTACGGCGATTGTGTATACTTAGGATGCACCAAAAATGCTAGTTTTTATCTCGAATTGAATGCTGTAATTCTCTCCTATACAGGGGCAGATGAGATTTTTAAGACTATCTTCAAAATACATGAATTATGATTTTTGCTTAAGTTAATTACATATCAGGATGAACTATGTCTAAAATAAGTTATAAGCTTGAAAAAAAGAAAACTAGATCAAAAATAAGTTTTTTTCTTCTTCTCACGATGACAAATATGGATATCTCATTTTGAGACCAAACCCCTCATTTACAGAACAGAAATATTAAATTCTAGCCACATATTTCCCTTTCAAGTTCCATTAAAATGTTGACATTTTCATCATCAATTGCAGAGAGGCTGCGTTGAATATTTTTGTCTCCTCCTTCGTCATCATCATCATCATCATCATCATCGCTAGATTCTTCGGGTTCTTCTTCTAGTTCATTCACCTGAAAAATATGACAAGAGAAATAAGGTCAATCAGTACTCCATGCATCTTCTAGATTAAAGTCTTCTTTTATAACAGCAATATAAGAAGATATATTTCCTTTTATTCCAAAATTGAATAAGCACATAGATTTCTATACATAAAGAACAAAGTTAAAGACCTTCATTCCAATCTGCTCATTTCATGCTTTAGGAGATCCCTGATAAGCATTGAAGTGGATCTCTTTTTTTCTTGTAAATAAATGCTTCCTGCCTACTTGAAAATATCTCTTGTTGCTTTTAAAGATACACAATCTAAGAGAACCGGCCTCCAAATCTATGCAGGGAAGGCCAAAATCATGAGGCTGAACAGAGAAAATAACATCCCTATCCTTCTGGATAACACAAAGTTAGAAGAAACTAAAGAATTTACGTAGCTGGACAATATAGTGGTCCATAATGGTGGCATTGACGCCGATGTTGAAAAACGAATACAGAAAGCCAGGACGGCCTTAAAAGAACTTAATAAGATATGGAAGACATCAAAATTCATAATGAATATAAAAATCAAAATCTTCAGCTCCAACGTAAAATCAGCGCTCAGATTCTGTCAGATTCATCTGAAACAAACAGTCATCAGATTAATCGTATGGTGTGGATGGAAAATTGGATGAAAATTTGACGGTTTGTCGGACATCGTTTAAAACATTTGTCTTGCTTAAAATTTTTGTCAAACTATTTCCGTAGCCACGTGCTTGGGAACGACTGTTCACTCTCCTGTGATATTCGCCAGCGATGAACAGAATTTTTTTAACCTATCAAAGTACTAAATATAAGCCCGATTAATAAACAAATTATATTTTTGAAATCAGCCAGCTCAAATTAGGAAAGTCTACATGTAGACAACTCAATTTGATGCTTATTTATGAAGTTTTTATTCTTGTCATATTTAATACTATTATTCGTGTTCTGCGCATGTTGTCATCTAGAGAGTGTGGCGATGAATGATGCAGCATGTACGTCACTAGGCCTACCAGTAACACGTCTGTGTCATTAGATATGTCCAGGGCTCTCAATTAGAAATGAAAACAACATCTGAACTTTTTCGCGGAGAGCAAATATTTGGCGCGATCGACATTTTTTCCCCATAAATTCACCCTAACATACAATTAGAAATTACTTATTAATGAGTGCGGAAATGACCAGAAATGCAGAATTCCGCAAATATGCAGAAAATTGAGAGCCCTGCTATATCAAGAACAATAATGCCACATTGGGCTTGAGATGGATGAAGAAGACAAAAAGTGAGAACAACTCTAGAAATTCTTAGACCTTAAAATATCAATGGAATTATTGAAAAGTCTGTTAAAATGTATATCAATGGTTACATCCAGAAACAATACCATAACTTGAAAATTCTTATTAACTTTTGCAGGTAATATTTACAGCCATGGTTAACATAAAAAAGTTATAAATAAATAAATACAAATTTACAATCCAACGATCAATTATTGCTACAAATAAAGTGGTAAGCATCATCACATTATAATTTTTTTTAAAGACCAATAGATCAAAGCAAGTAGAAAGAACTTTTAGCCTAAAATTAATGCATCCCTTTCGATGAAATTGCATAAGAAAATGTGTACACAATATATACAACATCCTTATGATGAAAAAAAAACAACAAACCATGCATCCAAAATGACTTGTATTTGCTTGATTTCTTAAACTAATCTCATAAACATAATAATATACTTGAAAAGTAATTAGGTATGGGTCTCAGCCCACTTGTTGGAGAGCCTTATCCTAAATTTAGACATTGTGTCATAATTTGCACAGAAAATTCTCATATCATAATTATACAAATTTACCTCCCTTCAGCAGACGTCTTGGCCGATATTTTCTCGGTCTCTTTGCGGAAATAACCCAGGTCATGCCGTCCCTCAATGGCACCTGTTTGGTTGGAAGACTCCACATCCCAGAATGTTATGTGAGCATTGAGAGTTGCCACCGCAAATTCTTTACCATCTGGTCGAAATGCCACGGCCATGACTGAAAATGTGTAAAAGTGATATCAGATGCCTCACATACTTTTTTTAAGTTCAAAAGAAAGAAGAAGAGTTATAAAATCATCTGTAGCATCTCATCTTTATATGAACAACGGGGCCTAAAAATTCAAAACAGAACATTGTATGAAGTAACGACTGAAACCATTAGAGAAAAGAAGAAGTAGAAATAAATCAACTAGTATCTTTAAATTTACTTTTAGACAAATTGAGCATCCTGTAAATCATGATCTTCATAAAAGTTACAGAATAGGTACCCACCCAGGTAAATCATTTAATCTACTCGCTTCGTAAAATAATTACCATATAATATGCAACCCTTGCAAATTTCCCTCAGGTATTAAAAGATGTAAAAGAAATGTTTTTCTAACAGACAACAATCAAGCAATGGTCAATGTACTAACTTATGTAATTTCTTTAATTGCTTTACTGATGGCAATTTTCTATTTGATGTAGAAAAAGGAGACTAATTCATGCATGGTCAAAAGTGAAGAAAATGAAGAAAAAAATTAGCATACTTGCTATCTATTAGTCTGCAAAGAAAATGACCTTTTGAGGGACCCATTTATCTAAATGCTAATGTCATTGGGACATTGGGACAATGATTTCTCTTTAATCTTCTTGGCAGGAACTTAATGCCGACCATGACAAATGACTTTTTGTTATGCTGACAAAATTCAAAGGAAGATTTTAGGAAAAATAGGAAGCACATAATTTATAAAAGCTTATAGTTTAATATGAATTTTAATTTAGATCAGACCAAAAGAAGTTTGCATTAAGATGAATGGAGGGAAAGTCAGAATATTGTGATAGAGTTGACCAAGGATCTGCATTCTAATCATTTGTACATCAACTGTATTCACAATTGACTACCTTTGTTAAGTTTCTATTAATAAACATAAAACACTTTTCAACTCAATAAATTATTTGTAATTCTTGCCATGAAAATAAGTTCAAAAATGTCATCTGGAAAATGTTAAGTGCCAGAGGTGCTGGTTGAGCAACTGATGGTAGTAGCAAAGTAGGCAAATTTCCAACCCAGAAAGTGGCATGCCTTTTTAAGTTTGAAGTCATAAGACTCACCATCTGAATTCAAATCAAATGATTCCCGGACATTTCCTTGTTGGTACACGCCCCAAATGCGAACACTTTTGTCCCATGACCCACTGACTAGCAATCCATCACATGGGCTAAAATCCAAGGAGCTGATTGGTCCTTCATGTCCAGCAAAAGTCTGAAAGTAAATTTAAAAAATCATAATTCAAGAATGGAATAGCATGGTATTGATTTTATAAATAAGGATTATAATTAATATATTATAATATCCCTGTATCATTATTCCATGTTGTGATATTCATTTTACACGGCAATAACTGTTTAGTTTTACAAGCTGATGTGAGCAAGTGAAATTTTGCTGCAAAGAAGGAATGAATATAATTTGATTCCAATTGATTTCAAATCTTTCAAGACGCATCCTCCACATCTTTATTTTTTTGAACACATGAATTATTGATTCATCCTGAAAATAGAAGAACTTGACCCGAACCAGACCTAGTGAACTAAACTAAACTAAAATCATGCAGCTAGAATTGTTTCTCAATCAAAAAGGCGAAAACATATAACTCCAATCCTTAAAGATCTTCACTGGTTGCCCATTCTAGCTCGAATTGTATCTAAAGCGGCAGTTATTGCCTATAACTCTTTCTATAACATTGGACCCTCCTATCTGAATATCATTATTGCCCCTTACAACCCGACCCGTGTTTTGAGATCCTCAAACCATCTCTTTGCCAAAAATTCTAACTTTCTTTTAAAAACATTTGGATAAAGATCCTTCACATATTTGGACCACACATTTGGAACAATCTTGATTTTGATCTTAGGCAGCTCAACAATATTAACACTGTCAAAAAACATCTAAAAACGTTTCTTTTCATAAAATACCTAGAATCTTAACTGTCCCCATTTTATTTCTTACAACACACTTTTAGAATAAGCTATTCTACTTCTTGGTATAAGTTCACTTTTAATGTAGGTGCAATATCACTATTCCATGTCCTTTTACGATATTTTTTTTTGTCCTCTACATTTCATGAAATATACTATTATCTTCTAGGATTAATTCTTACTTTTTATGCTCTTTTCTTATATTTAGATGAACGATTATACCCAAAAATCCTATATACCATATTGTTCAAATGTACTTCATTTTAAATACATGCTCATTTTTTATGTCATTTAGATGTAAAATTTTCCCTATGTAAATTCTATACACCATGCATTTTTAAATTCTACATTTTTCTTAATTTTACTCCTTATCAAAGCGCTTAGAGCTATTGTGTATAAGTGCTATATAAATGTTCTCATTATTATTATCATAACAGTATGAAGCCCAACAAACAAACATAAAATAAGCTTATTCTCTTATCAATGAAAAATATTTTTAAAAAATATAAATTAAAAATTAAATAAATAAATGAAATAAAATAAAATAAAATAAGATCTGTCCTTTTGTAAGTTTTCGAATTGTTCAAAATTAATGATATGTTTGTATGATAGGAATCAATTCAAATTGAAGGTAGATCCAAAATATTCAGACCTTAAAGAGGATTTAAAATGATTTAATAACAATAAATCTCAAATATTGACTATACACACATGCATGGTCCAGTTAAAACATATATAATCCAATTAAAAAGAGTAGAATGAAATAAATTCCAAGTTGAAATGAGTTAATAAAATATTCTTTAAAAAATACTGGCATGTAATGTACATCCTTTACTAAACACGCAATGTCCAAGTTCAAGGCCACCAACAAGCCCTGTTATATGCTGTATTGAGACAAAAACCGGCAAAAACTTGGATTTGTTGAAATTGTAATTTTATCACCTAATTTGTATTTTCGTCTCAAATTTGTATTAAAATTTTTTAAAATGTATAGGTTGGCAGCTCTGCTTTTCCCATTATGTCCATGATAGTTTTACACCTTGCTTTACATTATAGTGATAAAGGGAATATTCTAGATCTTCTAAGTGAGTATTCATTCGTTTGGGCAAACACTTTCATTTTAGTTCATGCCATAATTTAAGTGTAATAAAATCATTTAATAAACAACGCAAACTGATTCATGGAAATTAACTCTATACTCCAAATAATCTGTAATCTTTAGGTCTAAAATATGTGTATGATAAGTAAAACATTATGATGCAATATCTGTTTGTTTGGTTATATAAACTATACAAACAAGACTGAACATCTATATCTATATAGATTAGGTTGGCTATCTCTGGATATAAATATCATATAAGGCAGTTAAAACTACCCACAATCAGATCACTTAGTTCGCAACAAAAAAAACAAACAACCTTTATCACTTTGGAAGGTCTTATTCCTCTTCATAGCATATCCTTCCCGGACAAATCAAATCTACCCAGAATGAGGATCGCTGAATACATATTTTCATACCAATTTATGGCCTCATGATATTGTTAGAGCTATAAATATGGCAGGGATATATATGTTTGGAACTAATTTTCACTTTTTTCTTTTAACTTCTGCCCAGTATTTTAAGTTGATATTCCTGTTTGATTGCTTAGTGAATTTAAAGAAAATAATTTGCATATGTATGTTGGGCATAAAATTTGTCAATCGCATGGTTCAAACCAAATACAAGCATTGAAAATTAAGGACTTTTCAAGGATTTATCTAAAAAATAAAGGACCAATTTATATTTTATGGTGCTTCTTTTAACCTATCTACGGATACAAAAAAAACATTATGATTATGATCAATGCAAATCAAGATAAATAAAAACAAATAAATAGGCCTACCTCACTTCGTAACTGTAATCTACTCTAAAAGTTCTACGAGGATAATTCAATACAAGAAATGTCAAAATCAATTTTGCCCTGGCAACTTTGAAGTGAAAATGAAGGTCAAACTTTCATAGTCATTTCCATTGTAATGTTTTCAGTTCAAATTGAAGGGTCATCAATAATCAGTTAATAGCTGTGTTTATTTTTAACAAAGGGCATAAAGAAAAGAATATTTTTATGTGTCATTATATATTTATGAAATGGAAATTGTAGATTAGGACACAAAGAGTGTAAAGGATTATAAAAATTTCTCTGAACACCACATCTAGCAAAAGGTATAGAAAAACCCCAAAGGAATCTACATTGGATTTCGAAAAGCAGTCATGATATTTCAGGTGATATCTATGCAATGCCCCCTACCTGTAATAGCCTGCCTGTCTTCAAAGTCCAAACATAAATCTGAAACTCATTGGTGCCTCCAGCACAAATAATTTCACCTGCAGGATCTACAGCTAAACTAGAAAACTGGTCTGGCTTTGGGGATGTAAATGTCTTGTAATTTCGGTACCTATTGATGAAGAAAAACAAAAAATTAAGTTAAATAACACATGTTGCTGTTTACTAACATACAGTCTGGTCTCTCTAATCCGGACTTCTGTAATCCGAACCCATTTTCTGGGAACAAATGTTTTTCTTTTTATTTCTTAATGTTCCCTAATCCAGAAAATTCTGTAATCCAAACAAATTGCTGGGAACGAAGGTGTTTGGATTAGAGAGGGCAGACTGTATTTTTCTTTAAATGAATGACTTAATTTTATGCATGTTTTTTCATTTACTGCAAGTATCCTTTCTAATAAATCTATGGTAAATTTAATTATTAATATTATCACCACATAAGGCTCTGCTTACTTGACATACTTTGCCTTTATTGCCATTTTGCAAAAGTATAAGCAGAAATTATTATGGTGAAATCAGGAAAGATTACCTTGCATTATACATGAATACATGATTATACATATGTACTACATAAATACATGAGATCAAGAGAAAAACAATTTTATCTAAGATGATCTAGCATGTTTGATAGAAGATTCAAACAAAGCCTATCGTCAGTGTTGCAAGCATAACGTGTAAGTCCATAATCTGAGAATTGGACTTTTAAGTGCAATGCTTGTGACTAAAACAGAATGATCCAACTTTGATCTCTGGATAAATAATAATAATGGCAAAAAGAAAAATGACTAGTCTGAACAACATCTGGAAAGACAGAAATATTCCAACTTCACTGAAACTGAATATCCTGTAAAGTCTCATATGGCCAATTGCCATTTATGGTTGCAAAGCCTTGACCCTCAAAAAACAAGATATAAATAGATTGAAAGCAGCTGAAATGTGATTCTATCGCAGAATACTCATAGTAAACTGGACTGAGAAAAGAACTAAAATTCAAATGGAACTGAACACAGAGATAAACAAGAGGAAACTAAGATACGTTGGACATGCAATAAGACACAAAAATAACCAACTTGATGTCAACATTACTGCAGGGAAAGATAGAAGGAAGGAGAAAAAGAGGGAAAAAACCATCAGTGTCACATCTCTCCATCCTGAAGGACATCACAGGGATGAACACGCGCAAGGTGGTTGATAAGACCAACAACCAATAAGAATGGCGTCAGGTTGTCAACAGTGTTGCAGCAACCATCCACAGCGGTGATGCTGACAGGTAACAGGTAGGTAAATAAATAAATAAATAAATAAATAAAAAAGCAGTACTTAATAATATAAAAATCATTGATAAATTTACTAACAATGTAGCATGGTAAGCCTTTTACAAGGCCAAACATAATAAATAATCCCTCATATTAATAATATGCACAGGCAAGTTGATGGTAATCTTAAAGAAGTGTATCATAAATTGTACCTTAATTTATATACACTACTGTACAACATGAGCCAGAGGTTAATATCATTCTTTCTATATCTTGACCAGAAGTAGTCAATAAATAGCATTGAAAAACTGTTGAGAGAACCATGAAATCTTAAATGCTAGATTATAACTCGGAATGAATATCACGGATGCAAATCACAAGTAAAATTGTTTTGTAGATCACACAAATAAACAAACAAAGAAACTCCATGCTATTTTTAAATAAAGAAATGTTTATTGTTGGTGTACAATGACAATAAGTAGTAAGGCATACAATACAAAAAAATGTAATTGAAAACAAGGTAAAATCATTTATCATTGATGACATCTTGCATATGTTAGACAAGTAAAAGCCAAAGCAAAGATTTTGTTTTCAAAGACAGCTTTTCCTCTAAATAAATGTTTTCATCAATTCAAACTCCCATTGCACAGTAAATTCAATGCTGATTCGCTTAGTATTGTTCTTGTTTGTTTTTTTTAAGGTAAATGTGAAAGGAATGTTTTGCAATGTACATGTAGGTCTATACTGATCTTTTAATGTTACTTAATAAATTAATTGTTCAAAACACAATCATATTTTCAGTTACCTCAATCTGAAAAGTCAGAAGTGGCAGGACAATATCATTCTCGCGATAATGATACGATTTGCATTAGAAAATTCTTGTTTTGTTTAATATTTCATGGTGGTGATGCAAAACTTTTCTGATAGAATTCATGCCTTTGTTTCATTGTTTTGTCGTTTTTTTATTTATTTATTTCACTGCCTAAGCCTCAAGCTAGAGAATCAATGGAGAATTCGTAGTAAGATTAATGAATGTAATAATAAACATGTTTGGAAAATGGATCACCGGGGTTTGTAATGTTATGTGTTGCTCTCCCTTGACCAACTCTTAAGCATTTTTACTAGCTACTCAGCTCTTTTTTTTACTATTTAACTATTGCATGTATTATTAATTATGACATGGTTCCATCCAATGGGACTGGACTCTCAAATATTATCAACTTTACTTGAGCGGTGGTCATGGTAACAATTATCCTTGGTGAGTGGGGATCATCAAAATCAGCATGATTGATTTCTTGGATAGCACTCTAACGTTCAGCAATTTAGCTTCTGTTGTGTAACAGAATTATTTGTATTTCTGAAAGTTTTCTCACACGTTTTGGTACTACAGAGTAATATATAATTCGGACCAATGGTTTTCAATACTACAGAATCAGCTTTGTTCTGTTCAATTGCCTATATATTCTTATTAATGCAATTTAATCATTTGACTTAAATTGCAGTTATGATGTGTTGACACAGAGGATCACAAAAGTAATGATACCACTCTCTGTAACCAATGTTTTTTTTAATAATGGCATGAGCGTTGAAATTAATTTTTTAAATTTTCCAACAATCGGTTTTGTTGTAATAAATCAAATGCCAAGCCAAGCAGGGCATCTCCGACAACGGCTGACACATTTCATTCTTTAAGTTTATCTACAGAAATACAACTGACAACTATGAGTTGAAATTTTAAGTTTCTGATTTTGTGAATTAATAGATGATATTAAACATTTTTCTGATGTGAATCTTTATGCGAGAAGAAAATAGTTTTGAGCTAAAGGACCATAGTTTTCTGACAATACTGGCGTCAGAGAAAAAGAAAAGTCATAAGACAATTCATAGAGAAGTAGAAAGATAAACTTATACAATATATTCTGAAAACATTTTAACATATTGAATTAGCAATAAATCATGACATAGTAACATGAGAACTCTCAAAATCTCAGAATAGATAACGTACCAGTCTCTGATTTGAAGTTTAATTCTTTCACACATAGATGGAAACTGTAGGAAGAAAAGGCAATAAGAATTAGATCCTCAACATACTCGTAATCACGTTATTTTATCTCCATACTAACGAAATCATATATTATAACAAAAATTGGTTCTAGTTTTATTCAATACATTTAGATCCTCTTAATTGACCAATAAAAAGTGAGGATTTGCCTAGATATTAACAAAATAATTATGAAGCATTTGACTGGATCTTAAGCGATAAATAGATAAATAGTAAATTAATTTTCCTTTATCTTAACTAGTAAACAATGAAGGTTTTTGCCTAGATCGTACATTAAAAAACCAACCCCCCACCCCTCCCACACACACACAAAGGAGAAAAAAAAATCAATGTTTTAGCAATGATATAGCGATAGTATTTAGTAGCTCTATGCACATCAATAGCCAATTGTTGCAGAGCTCTCATGCAGCTCCATAAAGAATTATCTGGTCCATGAAAAGACTAAATTATGTTCATTATCTTATGTGAATGAGTTAATGATCCAAATAACGGGTTTTTTTGTGAGTTAGTCATTGAATTATTATTTTATGATTTCCATTCCAGCTGTTCCATTGCATGAGCCCATTAAACATTGGGCAGAATTATCCCAGCATTAAAACTAGCAATTAAACCCACACTAAGTTCAACAACGGAATCGGTTCAATACTTAGCAGCTTTCCATTTTAACAAGGGTTTATTTCTATATTTATTTCTTTTATATGACAAAGGCAAACTTGTTTTATTGCTCCAGATTACTTATTATTGTAGGAGTTAATTAGTTATTAATTGTCATGGATTATTCAATACCTATAAAATATATGCACTTCTGCATTTGGGGTCAAAGAACGAGTGGTGCATGCAAATTTATTTTGTTATGCCCAATTCACTTCATTTAAGTCAAAAGCAATTTGTTTAGTTTTGTTACCCATCCAGGATGCAAAATGTCCTGTTCAATTCTGTTAACTTTAGTAACAAAAACCTACATGATATTCTTATCAGAAACAACTTGAGACATCATTCTATCTTAACTTTCTTCTTATATTTTATCCTTTGGTCACTGCCCTGTCCTTTAATACTAATTGACTGCTGCTTACTGATCCCATAATCCTCCTGGATCATAGGGGCACTGCATGACAGAGAGCCGCGTCAGGTGCCTCCACTCTTCCTGGTTCATTAAGAGTACCCTCATTTTGGCGAAGAGTTTCCCACTCCACTCAGTGATGTCGGTCCACCTCTTCCTTTGCCTTCCTCTTTTTCTCCTCCTCTGTACCATTCCCTGTAGAATGGTCTTGGACAGGCCACATGATCTTGTTTCATGGTCATACTAATTTAATTATCTTCGCTTTACATAAATAATAAGACTTCATAATAACTTATATGATGTTTCACTCACTGCGCACCTCTTCATTTGTGAGGTTTCAGTGTTTGAGATACCGAGGAATCGTCTAAAGCATCTCATTTCGGTTGCTTGAATCTTCCTTTGCAGCTCTGCCGTTAAGGTCCATGATTCACAAACATACAGAACGATGGATTTGACAAGGGCGTTTATCAGTTTTGATTTGACTGGTATGTTTCTGTCGTTCAATATAGGTCTTAATTTTGTAAGCGCTCCTATTGTTTGTGCAATTCAAGGCTTGTATCGTTCTTGGCTGATGATAGCGCCAAGACACTTTCAAGTCGACTGTTTCCAGCTGTTGACCACTGACTGTGAGATTAATTTTGATAGGCTCATCAATGTTTTTCATCATCTTTGTTTTCTCGGCACTAATTTCCATGCCATATCTGGATGATGTTTCATCAAGTTGTTTTACCAGTCTGGCAAGTTCTACTTCATTTCCTGCCAGTCCGTCAATGTCATCTGCAAACCTAGGGTTTGTGACTGTTCGTCCACCGATGCTGACTGTGGCCATGCGATTTTCAAGGACATCAGTCATGATTAGTTCAAGGAAGATGGCGAACAGGGTAGGTGTTAACAGGCATCCTTGATGGACACCAACGCTTGTGTGGAACCATTCTCCTATTTCCTCTTGGGCAAGGAATGCGCTGGTGGCTTTACTATTAAGCTCTTGGATTGACTCTATCAGCTTTTGGTCCATGTTAAGGTTTTTCATTGTTGCCTAAAGTGCATCATGCCACACATGATCGAAGGCCTTTTTGAAATCAACAAACACATGGAAGATGTCCTGTTGGTGTTGGCAGTATTTCTCACATAGAACTCTGAGATTTTTGAAAATCTGTTCTGTTGTACTTCTTCCATGCTAATAAAATTCTAATAGGTATTCATAGTGGTAATTTGGTTGGCTTGCCTTTCCATGATGTTACATCACTGACATCTAGATGGCTGAGTGGATAGCCACATTGTCTAATGTCCTGGAGATTCCAGGTCCGAGCCCCACTTCAGCATCTGGTTTTTATGCCTGGGCAAGATGATACCTGTTGTCCACCTGCTGCGCAGCACTGCTACTGATGCTTGGATTAGGTTGGTCTATCCACGGCATAGATCCTAACAATAATTTACCCAAAGGATCAATAAATGTAATTTTATATTTTATTTTAATTTACTTCATTTTTATCTGGATGTCATTTTGACAAATGCCATGGACCCATGGTCACCAAGGTTTATGTGAGAAATGGGTGTTTGGATTCACATGATTCATGTGATCATTTTTGGCATAAACATTGAAGACTTTCCATGTATTTTAAACCTTTTAAGAATAAGGTGCTCTGTTTTCTTCTTTCTTATCAAATTTATTAAAATAGCCTGCCTCATTAATAAAAGAAGATATGAGGGGGAAATACCAACCTGCAGGCCCACACGTAGATCCTGGTACCAGTCTGGGTGATCATTGCTGTACATGATTTTGGATCTGACCTGAAAAAACACACGAGCAAAGAAGAAATAGTCAAATAGTCTGAAACATCATTACGACAACATTATGGTTCACACATAACTATTATAAAATGCCCCACAAAGAACAGACACCATTGAATACAAAGGTAATTAAAGGCCAAAATTAGTTGTGTTTAAAAACAAAGTGAAATAAGAGCGCTTCTATAATGCCTATCCACTATATCATGCTGTATGATATGCTTTACAGGCAACTTTCATTCCAGAGTGATTTTCATTTCTTTCCAGAGAAGAAAGTTCCTACATTTAATCTGTGTGGTAATGATAGACACTTTCTTTAAGCATATCAGTACTGAAAAGGTCTGACTCTACCTGTAGCAAGGTATTCATTTTACGTGGAAGTGCAATGAAGAACATGATACCTGTGATGGCACCCTTTTTAAAAATATTTTTAATCATCTCCTCATTATTTTTGTGGATGACATTCACATCTAAGTGGCTTTAATTTATACTGCTATTGCTCGATTTGATAAAATGTACATGTATCTGAAACCACATGATACATCCAAAATGATGTCTTAGATAATATAAACTATAATATTACGATGTATGTAACCACACCCACCTCTTTGCCAGCAAAACTGAAAATGAAGTATGGGTCGACAAACTCTTTCTGATCATCTCCCATACCAAACACTTTCTTCACTCCCTCTAAAAAGGCCGAGTCCACTGGAAGGGGGATAAAAAAAATATTCACCATTTACATAAGAATCATGAAAACAAATTAAAAAATCTTATCAAATTAAGGATATACATAAATCGCATCTTAAAAAGTATGATATCAAAACTTACAGGGATGTAACATCTTAACAAATACATGTAATATTGTTAGATCAAATTCAATTAGAACTTCACCTAGATCCAATTAAATTATTTAACATTAATTGATTAAAGTGCTTCAATTCATGAAAAAGTCATTGTATTCTTATCGCACACACATCTGCATCTCTATCTACTGAATGTAGACTCAGAAATGTCTTCTGCTCATTAAATGGCTTATATAGGAATCTAGACCTTTCATAATGTCAAGTACTGCCATGCTATATAAATAAATTGAAGTGAAACTCTGTATCTTACTTCTAGGAATGTCCTCAGCACAGTAAACTCTCAGAGAGAACGTGGCTGGCCTAAGTTGTACTCCTGCAGGTCTAAGCAAATTGCTATTGGAAGTAAAAAAAAAGATTTTAAATGAGGTTGATTGATGATAAATAAAAGGAGTAGAAATGAAAATTATATTTCAAAAGATGGCATATTGAAAGGAAAAAAAAAAAAGATTTTATCTCAATTTCATATTTCTAAACTCTTTCTTATTACAATCTATCACCAATTTCCCTTTATATGTTCATTATGCAAACATGCAGATTTGGATCGTGATCAACTTGTAACTTTTGGAGGGACTAAATTCAAGAAAAAGCTAGTTCAAAACAGTGTTATTTCATATTTAGAGGAATTGTGGAACCTATTACATGTTTCTTTAATATCTGACAAATATAGTTAATATATAAGAAATACAGCAACCACTAAGATGAAAATAACTTCTTAAAGAATTTTTCCAAATCCTCTGTATTCAAATTCAACACCTTTATGCCCATCTTGTGTGTGGTCCTAGAAGGATACTGTTCTGACTTTTAAGTGATTATTAAAATAATTTTTTATACAATAACGTTGCAAATCTTTTCAAAACGCCATGAAAAAAATCAATGACAAGAAATAATCACCTTTCTATATCTTCATCCTCATCATCAGCCTTGGCTTGCATGTTCTGGAAGATAATAGAAATAAACAATTTTCTTATTACTAAGTCCAAAGATGCAAGTCAGATTACCTCTGCCTTTGTTGAATTCTTACTTATATTCATATTAAATTGCATCCCATGCTAGAGACGGCATTGTCACCCATTAATCCACTCTCTTTTATCAAGAATAATTACACTATAAACAAGAAAGAGTTGGTGTATCACAAGACAACATCTTCCACACCTTCAACCCAAAAAACTATGAATACCACTAACTATGTTTTCATGTCCTCAACACAGATAGTGTAACATTTTCTATACAAACAGGATGCAAATTCATGAAAAATGTTGTACCCCCACTTCTGCTATATTATGAATTATCACCATAAAGTGTCCTAATTTTCAAAAAGAAAATGATTCTTTTGATTTAAATACTTTACAATAATAACATTGGGCATTGGCTGCCAATACAATGGTCGGCAAACTTACAGGAGAGACATCTCCAGGTCCCATGACGCAAGCACTGATTTTAAGATATCCTTTGGCCCCTGATGTTGGGTCTTCTGGGTCACTGAGTAGAACCCATTTGTTGATGAGAGCGTGCTGGTCTTCATCATAAATGAGTCCAACATCACACTGGAAATTTTAAAAATTAACATTTCTTAAAAATGTGTTTGATAATAAAGTCAAAATGGATATTCAAATAACAATAATGTATTCTCTTTACAATAAATTGAATTTAATCATTATTTTCCATAAAGACTTGATGCTAGAAATTACCTTTTATTAAAGGAAGATAGAATACTTTCTAATGATGAAAGTCTGCTAAATATCAATTTCCAATTTAAATGAAAAGTAACATTTCATCAAAATGATTCCCCTAAATCATAAGATGGTTAAAGTCTCTTTCAACACCTGGATAAACACCGCAAAGGAGAATCCAATTGCCTTTCTTTCTCACCTTAAATGATCCAATCATAGCATCTGAACGTAGTGTTCTTGCATTGTAAACCTAGGTGAATGAAAGAACAAAATGAAAATTTCACACATTGCTAATTGAACAACATAAAATATATCCTAGATTGTACGAACAATTTCATCTTTGCATAAAATTTAGTTGCCCTGGCTAGAAAATTTAATAAACAATTTCAAAGCTGTGAAATCTTTGATCCAGTACAATGTATTTATCATGTAAGGTTGAATTCTCTCTTCAGTTTGAATCAAGTTTGAATGAGAATTCAATGATATTTTTTTCTTTTTCTTCTTTTTTTTTTTTTTTAGCAAATATAAATATCTGACTCATGATGACTTGTTGGTCAAGTGGTAGCCTGTTTTGAGAACTTAAAGATCCTTGGTTTGAATTCTGTTTTGTCTAGCACAATCTTGATGCCATGGGAGAGAACTGGGACAAGAAAGTCATTCTTGAATATAACTGCTTCTCAAGAAAGCATTATTTATTCCTTTCCATCCTCACTGGCTAGACGTATCTTAACAATCATTTTCTCTCCTCTCTTCATTCCAATTAAAGCCAACTACAGTCTGGTCTCTCTAATCCGGACTTCTGTAATCCATATCCCTCTGTAATCAAAACCATTTTCTCTCCTCTCCTCATTCCAATTAAAGCCAACGACAGTCTGGTCTCTCTAATCCGGACTTCTGTAATCCATATCCCTCTATAATCCAAACCATTTTCTCTCCTCTCCTCATTTCAATTAAAGCCAACTACAGACTAGTCTCCCTAATCCGGACTTCTGTAACCCGAATCCCTCTGTAATCCAAACCATTTTCTGGGAACAAATTAAAAAAAAATCATTTCTCAGTATTCCCTAATCTGGAAAATTCTGTAATCCTAACAAATTGCCAGGACGGAGGTTTGCATTAGAGACCAGACTGTACTTAAAAAACAAACAATAGAGAATAAAATAGCCTTTATAAACTCCATGGCAAAGTTGTCTTTCAGTGATGTCAATTGAAAAGTACATAAGAATATTCCAGATATCAGCAGCTGTGCAGCAATGCTGTAGTACACAATATTTTGTACTAATCACCTTACCCAAGCATTTTAAAAAAAACAAAGCAGGGGTTTATAAACCGAAGAGCAGTACTGATTTAATTGGCCATCCAACTTACCGAGAAATCCACAATTTCATCCACCAACTCGGTGGGTGGGCAGTGGAAATTGAAGAAAAACGATTCATCCCACCACGGGCTGGTAGTAGATTTCTTGATACGAGTCTGTTTGAGTTGATTTTTGATGGACACTCGCACCACGGGTTGAAGGTTTGCACCCGACAATTGTCTAGCTTGGACGACTTTCACTCGAATCTGGAAAAGAAAATAGGGTTATGAAACATGATAATGTAAACTATAAAAACGAGGCTAAAATTATTGATTAAGAGCCTCTAAGAGGAAACAATAAATCTATTGATAACACTATATTGTTATACATTTATCATTGACCAAAGCTATGTTATGTTACTAGATACTATGATGGAAATGATTCGTACAGAAAACTCATGTTAAGCAACTATTGTTTTAGCCCTTTAACTTCCTGGCTCTGTAACAAGCCATGTCACATCACCCTTAGTCATAAATAATATACCTCAGATGGCCCTTTATCATTAAAAAAAAAATGTTATTTATATTCTAGTAGTAACGGTTTGTTAGCATCAATATGCAATATTTCAGTATTAGATCTATTTACAGGGATAATGTTGCAATATGAATTTATCCCTAATATAACAATCCTCAATTAAACAAATATAATCTTAAATAACATTAGTAAAGACCCAGACTTTAATGGTCTCTTTGCATTAATGGTCTCTTTGCTTTAATGGTCTCTTTGCTTCAAGATCAGAAGTACGCGTACATAAAGTATCAAAGCATTCCCATGGTCAGAAAATTACAAAACAAAATTTAATGTTTTACTTCTAGGTAATTCCAATTTTAAATTTCATTTTTGAAAATAACCGGACTCTGATTTTAATTTGGGTAAAATGTTACGCACAGTCAATATCAAAATGTACATTCACACTGAAGCTGTTTTGATAACCTAATATTTCATTGGCCAGTGGCGTTGTGTGGCCCTTAATTTTAGTGGAATATGAGAATGCATAGACTTGTATCCTTAAAAAACAACTTATTTCGTTTTCGTTTTAGTTTTTATATTGGTATGGGCTTTTCTATGGTTTTGTTTTTATTTCATTTTGTTTTACTGATATTGCATGCATGCGTCATAGGCGGCACGAAAGGTAGGACGTAGAACGCCTTTTCTGTGTAAACATGACATTGTAACATCGTAAAGTATTATTACATCAGAATAAGCCTGTCATAAATCTATATCACTAGCTGATTAGTGGGTTATAATAACTTTAATATTGATTTCAGGATTAACACAAGTTACTGAGTCGGAAAATAATATTTATACATCTGGCTGTCACATTTGAATTTTATTGATATTGTCAATATCAAGTCATGGTTATGAGTCGTCATCGTCTGGGGG
>JASKDV010169665.1:3336-13535 GCA_032466395.1 Aegires albopunctatus | reverse complement strand
TCTCTCTCTCTCTCTCTCTCTCTCTCTCTCTCTCTCTCTCTCTCTCTCTCACACACACACACACACACACACTCACATATAAACACACACTTCCTCCCTTTCTCCCTTGATTTGTTCCTGTCTGAAAAATGTATTTCATAAAAACAATTTCTTTCTTAAGAAACAACAACCACTTTTTAATAGGGCCTATTATGTTTTTGCCCATCACATCAATAGGCCTACAGTGTTTATTGATTCTGTTGAATCATTGCTGATGACAGAAAATGTCGCCTTATCACTTTCAAAGTACTTGCCAGTATTCAAATTTGTCAAAGACCTTTAACAACAAAATATAAAATGGATCTAAAGACATGCCTCACCAGTTTGATCAATCTACATTGTCATGAATTAGCCTAGAGAAACTTGAAGCTAGGCCTGACCATTTTAAACATTGGTTGGCTAGCCTAATGTCCAGTATGGCGTGTGGGGAAGTGGTACAGAAACGGTCGACGATTGGTTGAAAGAAGCAGGTCGTGGAAAGATCCAAGACGATCCTTCCACGACCGGTCGTGGAAAAATCCACTTCCTTTTCAATATTAGTTATTTTGGAATATAAAACAGTCCCAGTCTTAGAGTCAGCACTCCTTTAAGTTTTATAGGTGGATGAACCCAACAAAGTGATGTTACATTTTAAAAGAAGGAGAGAAAAGAGCTTTAATTTATATAAGATTTAAAGAGACATTCTTTTCATTTGACTTGATTCTTGGGAGACATTTCTCATTTTAGTCAAGTGATTGGTTTTCAGTTAGCATATTAGACATCATTTTAAAGCAAAAACCCCCAAATTGTTCATTTTTACAACTATGATATCGAAATCAACTGATCCTCATCAGTGAATTTATATTTCATTCCACCCACTTGAAATCAATGGTCTAAAGACCTGTACATGTCGACACAAAAGTCATTGTTTCATGGTAAGATAATAAGGATTGTTTCATTATTGGAGGAATAGGATTTAAGCTAAATTCAATTTTATTAATCAATTCAAACAGCAATTGTCAACAAAGCAATGAGAGCTTATTTCACTCAAAGTGGCAGTAAATTCATGGGATGATCAAAAACAACACTCCCAGTAGTGCTGAATAGAGACCTCATACTTATACAACATCCATTTCAACTATTCAATCAGCGAACTAATTAAGATCACTACTCTTGAACAAGGCAGAAGACAATGGCGAGAACTGACAAATAGTATAAGAAAGCCGCCGAAGCGTCACAGTCAGTGAACTGGGATACAACACGGTCCTAAGTCAGTCAGTCAATTCAAACTTATATCTTATTCTAAATAGTATTTTATATGATGTTATCCTTAGGAGCTATGGGCAGAACTGGAAAAAGCGGAAATCCCATCCCATATAAGGGAAGCAAGACTAGAGAACCTCAAAAAACAATCTTTAGAGTTTCAGAAACTCAAGGAATTATCTTTTGGGGCTTATACGTGAGTATTATAAAATTCAAACTTGATTTTTTGGGTCTATAAATTTAAGTCTCTATTGATAAGACTTGTCTTATGGTATGCTTATTAGAACAATTATGTTATTTTGTAATATTATGTCAGTCAGTAAATTTTGGTACTAAATACTTAAAATCACAAACTTTCAAAATATGATTTGAAGTCTTGTATTTCATACCCTATAGATGAATGATAATTTTTTGGTGATTGTCAGGTAGGTATGTATTATCTTTCACAGATGGACATGAAGATGATAAATGATAAACATTATACTTGTCTTCTTTTCATATGCAGAAGATGAAAAAGTATATACCAATTTTATTTAACGGTTGCTTTTGATTTTTATCCCCATGTTTACAGTCTTATCCCTGATGAGAAGAGCTTCCTTGACTTTACAACAAATCCTTCCATTGAGCGATGTGTGGTTCACTTTTTCCATCCTGATTTTAGGCGATGTGCAATCGTAGATTCTCATTTTGAGGTGCCCAATTTTCTTCATTCATTTACTCATAATTTTTTTGTTCCTTTGGTGTAGTTGAATTCAAAGTGTTACCAAAAATAGTTGTCTGAGTGAAAGAGAAAGGTCTGGATACACAGACAAATAATTAGAAGATATATTTAAAGTAATTTTGAATTAAAGCGCATAGAACTGGAATTAGAGCTAGAATTGGATTGGCCGCTATCATACTAAATAGTATTGTTAATATGATTATTATTATTGTTTTGTTATTATTATTATTATTATTATTATTATAATTATTATCATCATCACCATCATCCTCATCATTAATAATCAATTATACATCTAAACAGAATCTCTCCAAGAAATACTTTGAGACCAAGTTTGCCAAGTTGAATGCTGAAAAGTCTACGTTCATTGTCTCCAGGTTAAAAATCCAAATGCTTCCAGCTATTCTGTGCTTCAAGAAAGGCATCGTTGTTGACAGGTTGATATATAGTAATAGTTATATAGTTAAATGATCTAGTTTTTAGGTGGTTTCGTAATCTTTCTCCTATTTTAAAATTGCTGACAAAAGTTGATGAAACTTTAGTAGCAGATAGAACGGGTTAAGGCGCTCGCCTACCAAGGTCCCTGGTTCAAAACCGTGCAGGCTTGAATTTGAAATCTAAATTTTTTTCTGGTTTCCTCTTGCTCCCTATCCTTAATTTGCTAGGATAAAAAGTGCCAAGTCCTATTGGGGACGGACTATGATATCGGAGGTCCCATGTGTATAATATACCATGGCTGTTTACTAGTTTAGGAAAACCCTGATATCACCAAAGTAGTGGATATGGGTAGAATTCAATACAACAACAACAACAACAGCAGCAGATAGAACTAAATCCAATTATTAAGAGAACTACTTTTCAATGAGGTAATGCATCCATGCATGTAGGTTATCATAGAGAATGATGATCTAGTTTTTGTAAGGCATGATATTATACAAAGGACTAAATTAAGCAAGTGTGCTGACGGCTATTCTCAATAAATGTAATTGAGTCTGTCACTTTATTTCAAGAAGAAGAAGAGGGAGTGGAGGAGGGTGAGGTGGGAAGATGAGGAGGAAGCAGTGAAAATAAGGAGGGTGAGGATAGGCAGTGAAAGGGATGGGGTTGAGGATGAGGCAGTGAAAGTGGGCGAGGATGAAGAGTCAGTGAAAGGGAGGAGGGTGAGGATAAGGTAGTGAAAGGAGGGGAAGGTGAGGAGGAGGTAGTGAAAGGAGAGGAGGGTGAGAATGAAGCAGTGAAAGGGAAGAGGGAGGGGGAGAAAAAGTGATGATGTTGCCTGTAGTTAAAGATGTCTTTATAGAATTTTATCAATACCCTTCACATGTGTAGTAATACTTCTTTTTTCTACGATAAATGGATTTAATGATTAATGCTGTGGTTGATAAACACTTCTACGTTTTCTGTTCCAGAATCACTGGCTTTGAGGAGCTGGGTAACACAGATGACTTCCCTACCGTGGTGATAGAAAGGCGATTGGCCAAGTCCGGTGAGCTATATGATCTAACCTCTTTACTCTTTTACCTCTGTTTCTAAGTTGTAATTTTCATTGGCGTCATGTTTTTCAATTCAGTTCAGTTCAATTCAATGCGGTTCAGTTCATTTCAATTTAATTCAGTTCAGATCAGTTCAGTTCAGTTCAATTCAATTCAGTTCAGTTCAATTTAATTCAGTTCAGTTCAGTTCAATTTAATTCAGTTCAGTTCTGTTCAATTCAATTTAATTTAGTTAAGTTCAATTCAATTCAGTTCAATTCAATTCAGTTCAGTTTGACTCAGTTCAATTCAATTCAGTTCAATTCAGATCATTTAATTTATATATTCATTCCTAAATTTGGTAATTATTGAGAATAATATAATTACATGTATAACTTTCTAATTGTATGAAATAAATATTGCACATTACTATTATTATTATTATTATTATTATTATCATTATTATTATATTATTATATTAATAATTTAGATTTCTATCTTTGTTTAAGATAATGGTATAGTGTAGAAATATTTATGGTAAGAATTTTGTTTGTAACCAGATCAACTGTACTGTTTCAAATATATGTAGTATGCATACGCCTCACCCTCTACTACCATTGATTCAAAAATGAACTGCTTCCAGGTTCTTTCTAATAATAATAATGATAATGATGATAACAATAATAATAATAGTAGTAATAATGATAATAGTAATTAATACTAATAGTAATGGCAATGATAATAATAATAAGAAGAATAAGAATAATAGAAATGATTATTAATAATAACAACAACAACAATAATAATAATAATAATAATAATAATAATAATAATAATAATAATAATAATAATAATAATAATAACTATAATGATATTAATGAAGATGATTCTGATGATGATAATAATAACAATAATAATGAAGATAATAATGATAATGATATTGGTGATGATTATTATGATGATGATAATAATGTTGATTATTAACGATAATGAAACTGATAAAAGTAGTTATAACACAATTCATGTGTATGGTGCCTTTTCCCACAACAAAGCATCTCTAGGTTATATGTATACAAATGTAGATATCATTTTTCACAATTTTTTCTTCAACAGGTGTTATCGAGATCCCCGAAGACGAGGACCCATCTAAGAAAACAATCTATGGTAGGACGTCTGCCATCAGACAGAAAAACGAGGATGACAGCAGCAGTGATGATGATTACTGATGACCCTTGATTTCAAACGGGGAACAACATTGTGTTCAGTCTCATCTTTCAAGCTCCTGAAATGTCCCAGTTATTTGAGTTGTTTGATCAGATTCTAAACTGGAAGCTTGAGTGAATGTATTTTACATCTCTGTACAAATATTAATAGTTATCATCATAATTTATGGCTTTGAGATAGAGGCGTAAGAATGGCTTTAGCGTGTTTTCATCACATGTTCGATCCAGGGGTGAATGTTGATGATGCTTTAGAAAATAAAGCATCGCATATATGTGGGTCTCTTTTTTTTCCTTCCAATTTTAAAGAATAAAGGTGATGTGTACTTTTTGATGGTTGAATAGTAGAATTAAGAGTCAGCTTTGAGAAAATTTAAAGTAAAAAAAGAAACCCTAAACAATCTTCATCTTATAGGAAGAACATTTTTATTACAAATTACAACCCATGATATGATTTATGTCAATGACCTTTTTTTTAGATAAAAGACAACTAAACACGTGTAAACTATGAATCCATATGTTGCATATCATTGCTATATGCCTATAAAAAAAACCAACAAACGCCCTAAATAGCTTTATAAGTGTTCTTGGAGAAATTACCCTTAAATCACTGCGGACCAAGCCCAAGCTAGGCTCGGGTTGCCAAGATAAAGACTATCATTTCATACATTATCATTCTTGGCTTGCTATTGCAGAAAAATGTACGAACCAAACACAAAACTTAAAACATAATGTGAAACTAATGACTATTTCAATCTACATGCAAAATTTAAGATTTTTCAAGTGATTAGAACATTATTGTCCAAATGGTGGTTTGAAAATGTATAAAAATTGTTGGTCCCCATGGGGTGCGCTTGACTCAAAACGGCTGGCCCTTAGTGAGTTAATGAATGAATTTTAGTATCATGCATAACTTCTGTCTTGAAAGAAGCAATCTCCTTAGTATTTGTGCCACATTTTTTCTTTTCTAATAACGATAATATTTTTTTCTTTCAAAGTGTTGTGATCTTGGAACAGTTTTCTTTAAAAATAATTTTTTTTTTCTTTTTTTTTTTTTTTAAGCCTTGCAATTATTCTAGTTCTAGGTTCATGTGGGGAGAAAGACATACTGCTGGATTTTGTAAATACATTATACAACTTATTTGTTCAAAAAAATAGGGTGTAATATAATCCTATGAAGTATTTTAACCTGTTTTACATTTATTCAACAATTTTGACAGAAAAGTGTTTTCTTATAACTCAGTGAAAGTGTGTTTCATATTGACATTACTTTTCTTCAGGGTCGCCACTGTGCCCTCAGTTGGGCTTTGAATTTTTAAATAATTTCTTTACCATTCCACGTTTTTAAGATGCAACAAGCATGATATCTGCCCACTGTGTAAATATGGGTTCATACAAAGCATACGTAATATACACAAGTCAATGGAGTTGAGCAGTTCTTTGAATGTCTCTAGACAAGGGCTACTAATGACGGTGGCTGAACGGTTAAGCTGTTGGACTCGCATGCGATGGGTCGAGGGTTTGAATCTCATTGGAGACACCATATTTAACTCTTAAGCAAGGTTATTTACATGATTGCCTACATTTGCGGTGCTGTTCTTACGGCTGATACTCAGTGATGGTAAATGCCAAATGAAAAATTTCCCTTCTGGTATGAATTAGTGGAATTTTATTTTATATTTTATTTATTTTATATTGTTGGGAAGTTCCATTCGTAGATCGTGTAGGGGTAAAAGCTGTATTTGAACACATCTCCTTCCATATCTGTCAAATTTCAAATTCCTTCCTTCTTTGGACCTTTGGTAGTCTTATGTCATCTGACAGGATTATGGTGTGGAAATGAAAGAATTTAGTGACCTCAGTATGATATCCTTAATAAATTTGTAACAGTACAGCCCTTGGTTGAAACCATTTTGAATAAGCCTATATTTTTTACATTAACAATGTTGTGGCAACCCTGTTAGTGAATGTCAGATCAGTCATTTTAAGAAAACATAAGTTGATTTTATAATTCTATGCAATAAATAATTGAAGAAAGACTTCATGTGTTATATTTTTACATTTTTTCCTATAATATAGTGATAATAAAAATAATAAGATAATATTTGTTGTAAATATTGATGCTTTTATTTTGCTGCCAGAAAATGTAATCTTTACTTTATTTACATTGTCAGGCTGAAGTTTGAAAGGTGGCTGATAAACTCTCAATGCTAGTAAATACTCAGAAAACAATATTCCTCACGCTGTTGCCTAGAGAGTGGTCTAGAGGCATATATTTTAGTTGATGATCAAAAGGTCCAATTTTTAAATCCTAGGAAGTGCGCGTTGGAAGTTATGGTTTTGGGGAAAGGCTCCTTTACACCCATTTTTGCCACCCAACATCATTCCAGGCTATAATAACAATAATAAACTTTATTCATCCACAAGGAAATTAGATTTACAGACGTGGTAGGAATGAGTAGAGGAAATATATATAGTGCTAAAAATCTATGCAAATGAAAAAACAGGGAAGTTAAAAAAGAATAATTTTGAGTTGGTTTAAGAATATATATTATTGCAATATTTACATATACATACACACATATTCACACATAAATATAATGCATACACATACATACAAATGTACATATACATACGTGTCCATACATATAGATACTTATAAACATACATATATGCCTATTATTACTTTGACTAAGGCCCAATTTTGCGATGTATGATTGAAATTATGACTTCGAATATTTCAAATGGGGCCAAGAACGGTTTGAATTAAACGCCATTTCTCAAAGCAAAAGAAGAAAAAAATATAGACTTCGAGTTGACTTCGAATTTATTATTTTTTTATTTGAAGAAGAAGAATTATATGGGAATTCGAATTAGATCTTTTCGAGCTCGAATTATGTGAACTTCACTGTACCAATAATTAATATTCATTACTGGGTGATAAAGGGCGACGTTTGTGGCCTAATGGTTAACACTGTTGATTCGAGAACTCCTGCATCTGTACTCACCGACGCTGATCGATCAGGTGACTTGATGGGATCGTATTCCGCTGAAAGCAAAATGTTCTCAATAGCTACATGATATTGGCGGTGTGTCCTTAGGTAAGACACACATCTACCTCACTCGACTCAGTTGTGAAATAATAGTTCCTGGCCGTTAAGACAGCGTTGTCCGTGTCCGAAAATTGTAATTGCGCCCAACAGACTGCAATTCTTGTCCCATCCTATGTGTTCTGTGTTGCTGTCAGCCTGAGGAAGTAAAATAATCATTGTAAATCGCGTAGAGGCCGAGGTCCCTTGACGATAAGCGCTATTTTATAAGTGCACTTTTACCTTTTAAATTAAGAAGACGGAGAATGGGTTGAAATGAGAACTTATTATTATGTTGGGGAATATCAAGACGCTACTGATTGATATGCGGTACCTAGCCCCGATTAAAACGATTTTTATAAACATTTCCTATCCATCCAAGAATACCGTTTGTGTGAATTTCGAGGAGACCCATTACTCTTCAGCGCCTATAATGCGGATACTGTAATGGATGTTCCCTGTGCCCAATCTATCTCACTAACCGAGGCAAGGGACGGAGAACACAAATGTCGTCTTCAAGTTTTTGTCAACATCAAATTCGTCGTGTAAGTAGATTGAATTTGTTCGTTATTTAAATAATTCCACAATGGTAACTTTGTCCAACTTGTTTTCGATGTCATCAAGGCGGCTTTAAAAGACCGTGGATAAAAAAAAGTTGATTTATATACTCTTCAAAAAAAGAAAAGAAAAAAAGAACAAGAAAAAAGAAAAGAAAAAAAAAAGAAACACATATATCTTCTTATTACGCTTTTGCATTCATTTGACTAACATTAACTTTAATTGTTTATGAACAAGCACATCAATGCTTTTGGATGTTATTGACACTTATTGATGAAGACCGGAATGGGAGGAAATGAATAAATAAACTTGATAACTGTTCATTTATGTCTTTGGAACGGAAAACTGTTTTGCCATTCATATTGTTCTATTGTGAGACCCCCGAAATACGAGCCTGGACTAGGCTTGGGTTTTGTTTTTGTTTTTTTATTAAGAGTATATAATAAATTTATTTTGTAAGGCAACACTTAACCCTCCCTGACCACATAACATAAAACACAGATGGGTAGAAGAATATATCCCTAAACACGCAAACAAAAGCAGAGTATCTATGTCCATATTACTATTAAAACACCTTTTGTACAGTCACACGCAAAATTAAGTTCGGGTTGCTTTCCTTTCATTATTTCGATACTCTTATGTCAAAATCACACAATCAATATAACATTTCAAAGCTGAGGAATTTATCTTTCCAATAAATACCTATCCATTTACATTAAATCCCAAACAAATTAGTGAAACGAAGTAAAAGCTACATTTTTCACACTTCGTTGCAAAAAATTGCTTTAAAAAAACCCCAAACAAACTTACAGGGGGCATCTTAAAACGTGCTTATTAGCTTGTGTGGCTGCCCTGTACAGCTTGCAAAGCTTTCAGTCTCTTTGGCAGTGATTGTGTAAGACTGAACCCTACATAAGAAGGAATGCTGTCCCACATTTCAGTTAATTCATGATACAGAGCATCTGGAATCGCCTTGTGCTGGACTGTTTTAGCCGAAGTTTCATCATACCCCAAAAGTTCTTGATTGGTTTTAAGTCTGGGCTTATTGGTGACCAACCTAGAGTTATAATTTTGATGTTGTTTACGTTGAGAAATGCTTGCGTAATTCGAGTGCTATGAGGGGGATCATATTATATCGTGCATGAAGTATATGATGTTCCGGTTGTCAGTTAGAAAGGAAATTACACAGTTTACCAATATTTGATCTGTGTATGGTTGTGCACAACGTTTTCTATTGGCTCATACAAGGCGCTTTTTGCGATCTCTAACAATACCATCCCATACCATTAACTGTACTTGTTCCACGGTTTTTTAACTGAATTTTGTTTTTCTCATGTGATACACAGCAATCTGTGACGTCATACGTAGAGGTAGTGTGTTCAATACAAGTTAGAATTGTTTATAAAACATACAATAGCAATGTGCACGTTTTGCAAAGCATGGATTTATAAAACGATTTTCTAATTAGTACTGTATCTCAGGTGTCATACAATTATCAAGTTAATAACAGGTATCATTGCAAAGGAAATTTTCTCACCTTTCCATCGATGTCCATGATTATCAGAATTCCACAGAAATGTGAAAAGTATGAAAGAAAATGGAACCTGAAATATATTTTGTGTTTGACTGTATGATAATCTACATTCTACACCAGGGGTCTCAAACTCACATTTTCTGAGGACCAAATATATTTGTATAGACATGTAAAGTAGCCTGAGGGCCAAAAACATGTATAGACATGTAAAGTAGCCCGAGGGCCAAAAACATGTATAGACATGTAAAGTAGCCCGAGGGCCAAATACATGTATAGACATGTAAAATAGCCCGAGGGCCAAATACATGTATAGACATGTAAAGT
>JASKDV010169555.1:0-13535 GCA_032466395.1 Aegires albopunctatus | reverse complement strand
ATCAGGTGTTCAGAAAATACCCTACATAGCTCAGTATGATTGATAATCAAAGCACGTAACTTCGCAAAAAAAACTATTAAAGTTTGAATGAAACGCTCAATGCTTTGATTATATTCTCAATTATCGTAATTTGGAATATCCCTATAGGGCCAAATGACCAGTAATCGAAAGAACGATTATTTTAGAACATCGTACTGTAGTTGTTTCGTGGTTTTCATATGCATTATTTTCTTTATTAGGCCTATAGTACACATAGACCCATCGGCTGCTCTGAGCGGCCGCTCATCGATCCAGTAAGATTTACCGTCAGCGGCCACTCGGGCTGAAAGAGTTAAGAATACATTCAAGAACCTCCTTTTTGTTTTTTAATTACTTTTTTAAACACTCACCTCTCACCATAATGTGATTGCCATGTAAAAAGTTAAAAAAAGTTTGCTTTTCATTACACCAGCACTGGTGCTAGACACTTTTAAAAACAAATTTCGAGTACAGCTATCAAATATCATAAGCCAGATGCCTATTACGCAAAAGTGAAATCACTTCCTGGGTCCTCAAATCAACCATGCTGGTCTAGCTAGTAGCAACAAGGTGACAGAAAGGAGGAGCTAAAATAGCTATGGTCAACCAGTAAGCTTTCGACCAATCACAGGGTTGCTACAACTTGAAAGGAGAACTTAGTTTCATTGTACATTCTTTATTAAGTGTCTTATCTATCCTCCAATCAAGCTTGCCTGTGAGTTACATAATCAAGGAATGGCATGTTTTGGGAAGTTGTTTGCATATTTAATCAAATGAAAAAAATCCTCAAACTGTTCAGGGAAACCAAAATCCTTTAGTATCCAGGATATCGGGAAATTTTTTACATTTGCCCATTAAAAGTTTAAAGAAAAATAAGTTAAGAGCATTGTTATATAGCGCGTTCCAATTAAATGTGATCAATGAGCTTTACAGAATTTCCCTGGCATGCACTTGCAATCCAAAATCTTTTCTAATCATCATCATCATCTAGTGATGTTGAATTTCAGTAAAAACAAATACAGTTTGAAAATATTTGATACATCAACCAGCAACACACAATTAAACTTACCATTATAAGAGCAGGCTCTGCCAATCGTATAAGTTTCACAACCCAGCCTCTGGATATAGTGGCTAATTTCTTTTTTCTTAGTCTATGTATTTTTAGGTTGAGAATGATAAACAAAGATCCTAGTAGTCCACCAACAATGCCAATGATGACAGAGGGAATGAACATGAGAATGTTTATATCCACCCCTTCAGCAATCTGAGAGATAGGAATTATAATATCATATGGAAAAGATTTTTCTCAAAGAGATGGAATTGCATTCAATTATGTAATACCCTGAACATTATTAAAATACTAATATTGGTATTAAAAGAAATAAATCATATAATCTTGGAGTAAGTAAATTTAGATAGTTTCATGAGACACAGGAATACATTTTTTTTTAATAGGTTTGTGATCTTATTCAAACTTTTCATTATCAAACAAAGCCTACTTAAACTTCAATCGGAGGTAAATCTTTGTCTTAACTAAATGTCTAGCGACCATGATTTATATGGATTTATTTAACAAAGTGACTATTGCGGCCAGGTAAATTTTTTAGCCATTCAGAATGGTCCCCGTGAATTGTCATACTGCTCGGCTGCTTTGTCATCTCACTGGACAAGATGGCATCAGAACATTTTGCATCGAATACAACACTGTATGCAGTTTAAAATTACGTTTTGATGGGTAGAATTTTCATGGAAAAAATAAACAAAGTCATTACAATATATGACTTTAATTTTTCTTTTCTTCATTTTTTGTCCTTTGGCAACCACATTTAACTGTGAGTTTTTATTTTTAGTTGTATGGATGATGAAATGATGTGTGTTATCTGTGAAAGAACAAGTTACATGTACAGGTCACAATTGTATCACAGAATGAAGTCATTTTGCTTTAAAATGCTTCATTATGTATGTTTAATTTGTTCAACAGATATGTGTCAACTCATTCACTTAGAATTAATTTCATGATGCATGCAATGAATTCCCAGTTTATGTAGCTGGTATGCAAAACACTATTACATAAATACAAGGAACAGGTGAAGAGACTTAAAAGAACAAAGAGCAAGAAAAAATTAATGAATTAAAAAAGGATGATCTGAAAAAGAAAACACTTAGAAGCACTGGATATTTATAATACATGTATAACCAAACTTTCAGTATAGAATCTCTCCCCTCTTCTAAAATCATCACCTGGCCCCCTTTATTTAAAGCTATTTCCTCAAAAAAGGAATATTCCAGATTATATTTTAAGAAAGGGAGGAAGAGACAGAAAATTTGCTATAACACCGAAGAAAAAAAGGCATATTAACTCACATTGAACAAAATGTAGCGGCTTGTCTTAAAAGCCCCAAAAGAACCAGTATACTCAAATTTTACAAATGCTGAATTGAAAATATCAGATGTTGAAGTGGCGATAATACAGCAGAAAAAAATTTGCCATGAAAGCGTATTACTCCAAAAGGAGGAAACTTCCTCCATACAAAAAAGAAGACCACCAACTGGTGCACCAAAAGCAGCTGAGACACCTGCAGCAACTCCAGCAGATATAAAGTTGCGTCTGTGTGATAAAAAGATATTTAGTAATTATTATATAAAAAAATAATGAACTTTCAATCATCTTTTAATTTCTTTATATCATGGAAAAAAAGATGATGGACGCATCTAATTTGTATGGTGACAATCGAACAATCACTAAGCGTGATAAAAGCATTTATTTCAAAGATTTAAATGAAAAGCATAATCTAGAAATCTGGATACAATTTAAAACCCATCACTCCTTCATGTTTCATGAAAAATAATGATAGTAACAAAAGCTATTACCAAAAAAATCTCATCGCAACACAAGCAAAAAAATAATTCAAAACAGCAATAATGATGAAACCAATTAAAATAGTAACCTGTCCTCAGGATTTCTGAAACGTTCAAAGATTTTCAACTTGAATTTGAAAAAATCTGAAGATGTTTGACTGAGACCTGCACCAATGATAGCACTGGGGAAGAAAAAAATGACATGACATTGTCCCTTTGAAATTTCTTGAAGCATAAGAAAATAAGAATCAATTTGATTATTTCTTTATTTTTTTCTGCAAACTTAGATAATATCATCAACCATTTATTACTTGTTCCATGATACCCTAAGTATACAGCGTGAGAAGCATCAAGAAAAGTCATGACTTTTATCAGAAATATTGTTTTAACCATAAGAATGTACAGTCCAACCCAGTTATTCCAAATTCCTGGTTATTCCAAATGTATTGAAAAAATCCTGAATTTTTCCTACATAAAATGACCAGTTAATTCAAATTTTGTCCTGCCTCGACCTGCTTAATCCAAATTTTTGTTGGTCAGTGGAGAACAAAAATTCAGACAAGATTAACAAAATCCTGTCAAAAATAAAATAAAAGCATCACGATTGATCCACACAAAAAGCAAATACAGCACAAATCATCACAACATTACATATACCTCTTCACACACTGTCGGCATAAGCTGTGCAGACCATCTATTGTGACGCAAGTTTATTGTAGTGAAGCGGTCACTGTGAAGTGAACTCACTAAACAATAGATGAGTCAGTTTTGTGATTGCTTTTGATGCAATGTTTTCATTTATTGCATGCAATACACCCAAAATGTTAAGATCATTACATGAAGTTAGGCATTTTTGGTTATTCCAAATTCCCAGTTAATCCAAATTTTTTTCAGAAACCGAATTGATTTGGATTAAGCGGGTTCAACTGTATTGGTTTAAATTTTTCACAATCTTGGCAAGCTTATTACACAACCCTTTGTTACTGTATATCCATCTTATAATTTTCTATCTATTTTTCTTAAATGAGAATTATTGTTATTTTAGTCAAAAGGGAAAAGATTAATTTAAACTCTCATCACCATTTCAACAAGTTTTGAAAGGAAATCATTATATTATTCTATAATCTGAAAATAGAGAACACAATTTAGTGCTAAAATAGGTAATATTTATTAAGATCACCCAAGATGAATCATAGGTCCTTCAGGTCCAATTGGCATGCCTGCTCCAATTGCCGCTACACAGGAGACAAATTTGGCAACAAATGTTTTAATATTAAATATTAATTGCATTTGAGTTCCATTCAAGAATCCAGTAATCTCTGGAAGACCAGAACCACCTGCACAAGGTTGCCATAGCTGCAAAAGATAAATAAAATAAAATACAGTTTATATGTTTGTTCTTGTGCCTTGTCTATAGTCTGTGTGTGTATGTGTGTATGTGCTTTATCAGGAACAGACACGACGACCATGACTCTCTAGTCTATTATCACTTCAGCTGACAGCATGAATTTATCATTTTTTATGGTCTTGTTCTCATTTGCCCATTTGTTGAGACTTGTTACACATATTGAACATGGTCTTCTTTTGCCTCTTTTCCCTTCAATTTTGCCATAATAGAATCTTTTCTTTTTCAGTTCTTTCAGTGTATATGTCCAAAAATTCTATTTGTCTCTTTCTCATTGTTTTTATTTATGACCTTTCTATCTTTGCTTGTTTCAGAATTTTGAGATTTGTCTTCTCTTCAGTCCATGATATTCTCGATAATCTCCTTACTTATAAACCATATTTCTGCCGCTTCTAATCTTTATTGGATTTCATTTATGACCGTCCAGCATTCACATCCGTAAAAAAGAGTGGACCAAACATATGTTTTTAAGATGTGCAATTTTGCTTTCATTCTAATGTGGTTTTTTTCTTTGAAAGAGACTATGCTTTGAAATAAAGTCCTTGGCTATTGTGTTGCGTTTCTTGATCTTCTAGATACATCTATCATCTGATGTTATAGTTTATGTACAACAATTAAAGTCATAGTTTTATCAGTTTGATAGGTGAAAATAAATCCTAGATGAAACACAAAGGAAAGTTTTTGTCAAATAGTAGATATCTTCCGTATAAATGTACATTATCCCTATTTTGAATGAATGAATTTCTATTGAATTGCATTGTATAAAATTTTGCAAAGTACAGACAAGGAAAGGAAAGACCTGGAATTGGTCACGTAGCTAATTCTAGATAGGACAGAATGGGGAAACAGCGTACCACAAGGGCTGACAAAAGAAAGAAATAGCAAAGTATTAAAGAGGCAAACATTTCCCTTAATGTTTTTTATATATTAATTATTGGTATTTTCATTTATCAAAAATAGTAATGTGACTATTACCACAATAACTGCTGCACTAAAGATGGCAAATGCCATGCTGTAACCCACACAGAAAAGCCAGCCTTCAAAGACTTCACCATCCTGTAATAAATAAGAAAGAAAAAAATAAAACCAGCATGATTTTCATTCATCAATAATTTTCACAATTAAAATATTGTGTAATCATCATGCTACAAACAACTTAGAAATGCACATAAGCCAAGTTTTTTTGTTTTTTTTTATCTTGCAGAAAACTTAAAAGAAGAAAAAATTGCATGGGCCAAAATAAATAAATAAATCTTAAGCTAAAAAATAGTTCTACTAACTAGATTGGACAACATATTTAATATGTTCAACAAAGAAAAAAACCCAAACCTTAAAAAATTCATGAAATGAACCCATCTAACTCATTCCCAAATGAACCCATCTTTAACTCATTCCCAAATTAACCCATCTTTAACTCCTTCCCAAATTAACCCATCTTTAACTTCTTCCCAAATTAACCCATCTTTAACTCCTTCCCAAATTAACCCATCTTTAACTCATTCTCAAATGAACCCATCTTTAAACATTCCTAAATTAACCCATCTTTAACTCCTTCCCAAATTAACCCATCTTTAACTCATTCCCAAATTAACCCATCTTTAACTGCTTCCCAAATTAACCCATCTTTAACTCCTTCCCAAATTAACCCATCTTTAACTCATTCCCAAATTAACCCATCTTTAACTCCTTCCCAAATTAACCCATCTTTAACTCCTTCCCAAATTTACCCATCTTTAACTCCTTCCCAAATTAACCCATCTTTAACTCATTCTCAAATGGACCCATCTTTAAACATTCCTAAATTAACCCATCTTTAACTCATTCCCAAATTAATCCATCTTTAACTCATACCAAAATTAACCCAGCTTTAACTCATACCAAAATTAACCCAGCTTTAACTCATTCCCAAATTAACCCAGCTTTAACTCCTTCCCAAATTAACCCATCTTTAACTCATACCGAAATTAACCCATCTTTAACTCATTCCCAAATGAACCCATCTTTAACTCAATCCAATGAGGCTATTTTCCCCATTCTGACCAGACCCATGTTTGAACAAATATGTAAATAAGCACTGATTTTACAATCAAATTGCCACCTGTGTTGATCATTAGCCAAAGGCTGGAAGTCATTTACATTATTTATAATGTTGCTTTGGATTTAAGTTTAGAAATTATAAAGATAAGTAATGGATTTTCATGTGTATTTCATGAGCAGTGAAAAACTCTACACCCTAACAAAAGCTAAAGCAAATTACAAATGCAAAGCGAGGAAAATTAAAATATTTCACTGTCTTGCCTCAAGTATGGTTGCTGTTGTTGACCATTTTAGAGATGCAATTCTTTCAATGAGTTGATGAAGCAAAAATCCAACAAAACCCACCACAAAGCCGATCAAGCCCATCATAATCCAACGATCTATTTCCATGCTAATGATAAGAAAAAGTAAACATCAAAGTAAATTACATTATTCACAGTTTTTCATAATTGCCTTTATTTACACATATTTCTTTTATGAGCACAAGATGCCAAAAGTGCATTGTCTTGAAAGAAAGGAGAACGTGTAATGTTATGAAAACCTGGCAGAAATAATTGTTGCGTCTGATTTTTAAACCATTTTTACACTTTTCCGCCTTCCCAATATAAATCATATCTGTAAATGGGAAGCATTATCTCAAGTACACAGCCAGACTCTGCCTTGTTCTAAGTCTCATTGTGTTGCTAACCTTTTAAAGGCTTAGTCACGATTTGAATACTTAATAGGGGATGGGAAGTTACTATTTAGCTTGCCATTATCACACATGGTAAGAATAAACGTGTGGTCAATAAATGTGTGCAAGAGAACGTACAATTACGTTAAAAGAAACGTTACAAACTGTTGTTCTCCTTTCTATCATTCTTAAACTTAAACACATTGCTCAAAATTGTCTTTCTAAAGACACATTATTATTCAAATGCAAAAACCCTAGGTGTTTGTGTTGTATTAATGAATTACATGCTAATTGTAAAGTAATAGATTGTTGGGAAAAATAAGTATTGGAGTCGGGATAATGAATTGTTTGGTCTTGTATAATAATAATAATAATAATAATAATAATAATAATAATAATAATAATAGTAATAAAAAAGATAATAATAATAATAATAAAAGGTGCTATATGCTATATAGGACAAGGAGAAATTCATTTTGTTTCCAGACAGTTTGTTAGATGTAATAATGGTAGGTTTAATGGTTTTGGATTGTAAAAGTAAAATCCCTTAGGAAAGCTTAGAGAGACATTACCCTGACATTTAATTGCATTTTTTGAGATATGTACACATTTTTCTTCTTTAAAGGTTAAGCATGGTACGATGGTGAGTAAAAAATTATGCCTTTTTGCTGTGCATCATTAATTATTTGGTAAAACTGCCCCAAAATTGGCATAGATATAGCAAAATTTACTTGTTATACAGAGACATATATTGTTGTGTTTTATTCCGATTAATATTTTCCTGTCCACAATTCATAATGGCTGCTCTCATGGACATTCATTTGAAACAAAGAGCAGTGATTGAATTCTTTGTTTCTGAAGGAGAAGCCCCAGTAAATATTCACAAATGATTGAAAAATCTTTATAAAGACAATGCTTTAGACTACAGAAATGTTCGCAGATGGGTGCAAAGCATTAATGAAACCACAGCCAGAAATAAAGAGGCAGAAAATGTTACCTTGACAGATAAGCCCTGCTCTGGCAGGCCCTCTTCGTGTATGTGTAAAGGTCACAACAACAGTCTTTTGGGACATTCAAGGGGTCATTCTTGTTGACTTTTTGCCAAGGAAAGAAACAATCAACTCTGATTCTTGCATTGCCACTCTGAAAAAACTTCGGACTCAGATATGCAGAGTGAGGCCTAACCTGGACACCAGAAAAATCCTCCTGTTGCATGACAATGCCTGACCACACACAAGCATCAGGACAAGGGAGACAGTTGCCTCCTTTGGGTGGACTACTTTACCCCACCCCGTTATTCACCTGATTTGGCTCCCTCGGACTATCATCTCTTCGGCCCCATGAACCAAAGTTTGAGAGGCAAGTACTATTCAAGATGATGAAGAAGTAAAAAAGCTGTCCAGATGTGGCTCAAAGAGCAGTTAATGGAGTTTTATGAGGCAGGAATATATGCCCTTGTTAAGCGGTGGAAACTTGCTTTGGACAGAGGTGGTTACTATATTGAGAAACAAGGTGATCTTCATAAGTTAAGCTTCATTTTCATGTATTTTGATGTATCTTCCATTAAAAGTTTCCCCACAGCGCAGAAAAAGGCATTAATTTTTTACTGACCCTTATATTATAATTCATTATGAATAACACAAAAAATGGTGAAAAATATATTAAAATAATCGTAAAAAAATAGAAAAAAATGAAAATTCTTGATGTTATGACAGAAGTAGCTTTATAAATAAAAAGTTAGTTAAAAGTTTTGGCTTATACTGCGTTTATTGCCAATGGACTTTAGCCTCTAAGCCATAACCTGCAGTTATCAAGAAAATTTGCGTCTTATGGGATACGATCCCACCAAGTCACCCCACTGACTGGTGTCTGTATTAAAAAAAAAAATTAAATTAATAAAATTCCTTTATTTTCATCCACATGTGGAAATTCGTTTTACAATGACATACATGTTATAAAATCAATCATACATATACAATCATTAAATAATACAATAATAATTATACATAATAATGACACTAAATAAATACAATAGATTTCACAACAAGTCATTATTTGTGGCCGTAGTACAGCGTCCTGCTCCCCCCAATTTTTTAAATCAGCACACATTTATACACCTGAGTCGAGTGGAGCAATCAGAGTAAATTTTCTTGCTCAAGAAAAAAATCCATTGATCAAAGTGGGCATCGAGCCTAGGCTGCTCAAACGTTTGCAGCTCGGCGCTCGTATCCACTCGACCACTGTGCCTCACCACTGTGTTAACCACTAGGGCATCAACAAAAATAGAATTGATCATTATCAAATTACTATTTCAAAAACAAACTCACTCTGAAATAAGCTGTCTCTTAATCCAATGCATATAGATGTGACTGTGACTTGGTAAATAGTCACAACTTTCATAGCTTACCAGAGTTTCCTTTTCCTGTTCTGTATATTGGTGGGTAATATATACAGGTTCATAATCTCGTCCCTGAAGAATATTAATATTTTCATTTCATTATATAGGTCGGTTAAGTCAGAAGCAAAAACTAGTGATGCTATCTTCACTCTCTTAACAATATGCCAGTTTTTATTACCTTTTATCACTAGTGGATATGAGTAAATATCAAATACAGATTGGTCTATATTAAGAAAACTGTGTGAGGACCATTTATAGCAATTTATAGTGTCTGTGTTACCTTCCAGCAAATGAGCCATATTGTCAGTGTAATTCTCTAAACACCTATGTCTGGAATTTCTGGAACTACGCCTCCTTTTCATTTTCACATTAGATGGACATTCCTCTCCTGTAAAATATTACCGAACAGACATACGTGTTTAGATAATTATATTGACGGTGTATGCTATCCATTGTCCTTTTTCAGCTGCCAAATATGATTGAAATATAAAGACTATTCCACGCAAGTGCTATAATAAATTCCCTGGGTGAGTTATAAGAGCAACTGTTACATAATATTTTTTGAATGCATATTGAAAATACTTAAATTTGTAATGACATGTTAACTGTGGTTGATCAAACCATGTAGTGCACTCTTTCTCCTATTGGCAACTTTTTAATAAAATTCAATAAAATATGTAAAGGACTACAAATTTATTTAATGATTAACCGTAGAAACACCTTGACAATTATGATCAATACAAAGTGAAAGACACTAAAGAAAAATTCGGTCAGCTATTTCTGTAGCTACATGCTTTCAAAATGAAGGATCATATTCAACCTATCACAAAGGACTGTTTACAAAACATCCTTTTCAAATAATGTTCTCAAAGAAAAAAATACACTCACTTTTGCAAAAAGTGAAAACTCCTCATCATCTTGCACAGCAAATATAGAATCATCTTCTGGCATTAAAGAACCTCTGTGGGCAGGATTTACTAATGTCCTCTTTCTTCCCCTGCTTTCAAAATTACCAGAAGTCGTTCTTTTCCGTACACCATCCATATCTGGTCAAAACAAATTATTATGGAAAATCAAAAATAAGTACCTTCTTGTATGAAATCTCAGAAGATGGAGACTAACTGGGTAGTTTTTTAATTTAGTTTATACAAAATTTGAAGAGTTGAATTAAAAAAAAAAGTACAGATAAGGGTCTACTACTTATTCAGTAATGACACCATAAATAGATATCTGCTTTAGTATTTCCCTATTACAGTGGTATTTGCCTTAGAAACCGCTGGCTAACAACCGGATCAGTTTATGAACCTGATACTTCAGATAGACAGAATTTATTCTATATAAATTCACCCCCCAAAACAACCAGCCCCAAACAAAAAATCCAGCTAAGAATACAATCTTGGTGGTGTGAAATGATGAATGATTTTATTTTATGAAAAGTAATCGGCTCCAATTATGTAAAAGCATGTCTATATGCTGTGTGATATCTATGCAGCAGCCAAACTTTAGTCTAGAGGACAATGACACAACATAACATGTCTGCTCCCTTGTTCTTGACCGTGTGCTGACATCAAAGCCTAGCTGACTCATTGAAAATTTTGCAAATTGTCTACCTTGCCTTATCATGACTTGCTCTCATTGATTAAAATGAGCAATAAATACTCTTCAGATGCTCTCTTCTATTGTCTATTCACTTCCATGTCAATCTTACATTTAAGAAGAGACAGTTTGAAAGAGGGAGTTTTTAAAAATAGATTGTTAAAGCGATTGATTGGTTGACAAATTCAGGGAGGACAGTAGACAGAGTTGTAGAGGAAACAAAGAGGACTGTGGTAGAGGGAGAGAAAATGAAATGATGTCAAAAAGATTTTTTAGCAAACAGGGTGGGATTAAAGTGAGGTGGTGGATAAAGGTCGTGAGAGGGGAAAAAAGAAGATATCATAATTCTATGCTCAGTAAAACTTTGTAACGATGTCTAGCCGCTTCCATTGCCTATTTATAATCAAACCAGATTAGAATTGCAACTCAGGTTAGCCAAGGCAGAATCAGAATCAGATTCTATATTTATCTTGTTTTGACAAGAAATTTTTCATGGCCATGTTTATAAAAAAACACAGACATACACCCGCTCACTCATATTCCAATGCACATTCACATCTAATGCTGAATAACATTTCAATACAATGTGTATCGGGCAAAATTAAATTATAGATTACATAATACATAACAATAATAATATCATAAAAATATATACATTTGACAATCATCGATTAAATAATATCAATGACAATAATAGGACTAAAGAATACAATTGTTTATGTATTCTTAGAATTCATATTATCATCAACATTATCATTAATACTATCATAGATCTAAAAGCAGAAAGCTGGTCCTATTTCTCTGACCGTATGTTAGGTTCACATCTTCTTCGTCTCCTTACCTACCGTCTCTGTCCTTTTCATTCCAATAATTTGCCTATGTCACCTCTAGCTAGATCTAGCTCTAGGTCTACGACTCATCCTTTCTCTCTCTTCATCTACGTACTCTCTTGCATCACTTCCTCTCGCGTCACTTCCCCCTCACGCCATTCACGTGTGCTCTCCAATTGTTATTTCCTTTTCACTAAAAATATCAATGGTGATAATAGGAATAATGAATACAATTGTTTATGTATTCTTAGAATTCATATTATCATCAACATTATCATTACTATCACCATCATTTTCATTACCATTCGCATTATTTTCATTTTCACCATTGCCAATGTCACTTTCAGTCGTTTGGGAAGTTCAAAATTATTGATTTTTTTAAAATTCATTTAAAAGTCTCACAGAAAGGGGAACAAAAGCATTTTGAACCTATCGGTTCTTGATTTCAATGAGAGGAGCTGACCACTTCTTCCCGATCTTCTGTATTCTTTATATAGAGGATGGTTCTTATTATTTTGCATTCTCTTAGCTTTTTCTTTAGCCTGTTGGTTTAGCAAATTTTGAAACAATAATGGGACGCCGCCTGTAATCTTTGTTGCCCTTTTCATAATTTTGTCGAAGAGAGAGAGAGAGATCAAAAGAATAAATCGAATAGACAAGAAGCTTGATCTAGAGCTAGTAATAATAATTAGCTACAAAGCTACAAAGAATTTTAAAAAAAGCCTTTATGTAGGCATTATTGCAAATAAAATAAAAAACCCACCAAAAATAAAATAAAATTAAAAAAAAAACAAAAAAAAAACAATTGCAGAGTCAGTCAAACAAAAATGTTGATCTGTGAGATTTTTCGTTTCATCCCCATTAGGCTTCGATAATTAAATCACTGGGAGTGAAAAACAGCCCTGTGATCAATATCAGTCCTTTAACTTCAGATTAAATAATTTTTTTTTGTACAGTTTCAACAACTTTTCTACCAGTTATAATATATTCTGATAAAAAACTTCTCGTCAACCAGGAGAGTTGAACCACTTGGTGCACAGTGCTGTTGTCTGGTAGAAAGCTTAATCTTTGGGGTTATCTCGGGCACTCTAGTACACTGATCGAACATTAGCGATTGAAAAGGGTGGCAAGTGGGGTAGGGGTTTAATCCATCAATATTCTTATGTTCAAGTCCATATAATGAATAGCTTTTGCAATTTGAAATGCTTTTGATTCTTGACTGTATAATGCATTGTAGGCCTATATTATAAATTGAACATTTCCATTCGATTTAATCATTCTTCTTTATTTTTTTAAAAGTGACATCAGGAACAAAACATCTTTAATTTTATCCGGAAAGTCATCCTCGAAAATGATATTCTGCCAAAGAATTAAATCAAATCAAGATGAAGATAAAAATACTCTTTTACTGTAAGTACTCTTGCTAGATTCTACAGCTTATTACTATTAACAAATAATTTGCATTCTCTAAAAGAAACTGTTCAATCTAGATTACTGATTGCAAATTAATCTCTTTGGTCTTGGTATTCACCTTTAACGGGCGGGACGCGTAATGACCCGCGTTCCTTCCTGTCCCTGACCAACCTATTGAGTTTAAGGCGGGATGCGTATATCTTCGCCAGCCATATGCCAGCCATTGCAGGCGGGTGTCGTATGCCTTGCAGTTCACTAGCTTCTCACGGTGTTCAAGCTTTTCGCACTTGTTACAACTTTTACAAG
>JASKDV010169444.1:0-13543 GCA_032466395.1 Aegires albopunctatus | reverse complement strand
GTACATGTAAGTGTAAAACAACGTAGAAAGTACGATGAAAATAGGTGGTAGTGTATGTACATGTAAGTGTAAAACAACGTAGAAAGTACGATGAAAATAGGTGGTAGTGTATGTACATGTAAGTGTAAAACAATGTAGAAAGTACGATTTTGGTTTCAAAAAAAGTTGGCAGGCATGAAATATACACATGTAGATCAAGATCTAGGCCTAGTCCGAATAAGAAGAGTGGTATTGATATCATGTTCTCTTTTGATTTCTGTCAGTTGTTGCATATCCAGTGTACATGAATTAAATTTTGGACCTCTGCCACCTTTGGCTTCCACTGCAGGTTTTAGTCTTAGTCAGGCCCGCACGTGACTAGCAGGCTAAAAGCTTTATTCTTCTTCTCAGCCGGTCTATGACGACGGCACGTTTATAGCCTGCTAGTTACATGCGGGGCTGACTAAAACCAGCAGTGTACGCCATACCTTGCATCAATGCCACTAAATGACTAATGAATATTGTTGCTCACAATTTCAGCATAATCATATCATCTTAATTATGAAAAACTATCTCCTTATTGCACTGCATGTTAAAGTTAAGAGATACCAAGGTGTGTGTATATATAAATGAAGCATAAATGATGTTTAGTTAGATTTAGAATACCAACATTCGCTCGTGGCGTTGCATTGAATCACGCATAAAAAATGCAACTTGGGTATTTTGCTCATAATCGACATGTATACATAAATGACATTTTTCACGTAGTTAGATTTATTAGGGGGGCGTCAGTGGTTTACACAGTTCAAACTTGAGAAACTCAAGTGGCCCCACTAACCGACACCGTTCGGCTAGGTGACATCGTATCCTGCTAGACATAAATTTTCTCGATAACCACTGGTCATTGGCGGTGTGTCCTTAGTAAGACACTTTGTTCCATATACCTCGCTCAACTCAAGTGTGAATGAATACCTAGTTAAGAGTGGTGTGTATGTGTCCAAAAATTGTACATGTATAAGCGCCTAATAGGCTGCTGGTCTTGTCCTATGTGTTCCATGTTGCTGTCAGCCAGAGGAAGTGAAAAAGTCATTGTAGAAGCATTTAAAGGCTAAGGTCCCTTGGCGATATATAATTGCACTTTTAACTTAGACATGTCATTGTATCTGAGTAAGCGATATGAAATGACTGATGATTTTTCAAGTTTTTAATGCTAGCTAGGCTAACGGGTGTCGCAAGATAGAAGTGAGAAGATATTGTGACAATATCATTAATATCAATGTCAATTAATATGGATATGTCATCATGATCTAAAAAAATGGGTCCCTGTCAGGCCTTTCCAATTCCAAGGAGGGCTGAACCGATGAAGAGCACTTCCTCCGACATCAAACTCTATGTAGAGCCAGTGAGGTAATTATTAATTTGACATAGATGTACAGTAACAAACAATCACCGATTCAGATATGTACCTCTTATTAAATTATCATGTTGGCTGACTATTCAAAACGGGTGGAACTGAGGAATCTATGTAATACTAATAAAGATATTATTTATTATTTTCATCATAAGGTCACTAAATTCAGAGACCAAAAGAGGGCCAACTGAGACAAACCTATGGTTATTGTTATAACACTGACACTCATACAATATAGGATAATGAATAATAAGATGTACTGAGATATCACTTTATCAGTAAGAGTGAGTAAGATAACAGCAAAATATGCATAAAACTAGAGCACTCATCACCGTCATCCTGTAACAACATTACAAAATTACAAAGCTATATATATTATATGCAGTGCAATCCGCTTAAGATAAACTCCTTGAACCAGTAAAAAAGTTTATCTTAAGACTCAAGTCTTCCTAAGTGAGGTTTATCTTAGCCATTTTCAAGGGAAACAAACTTGCAATTTCAATTGAAAATGAGAACAGCCACAGTGGCTCGTGACTTTCGACACTTCATATTTCATTCTGCTTCATAATACATATTCATAGACTTGCCATCCACATCCTTGAGATTGAGAAGCTGCATTTTGGTTTCCAGGCTCAATGTTTTCTTGTGACTCATTTTTTCTCTGTTATAGTTATAGTATAGCCTCGTTTTGAGATAGACTAGCATAGATCTAGATGTACTAAAACAGATTCAAACTGTTGATCGTCGAAGAGTGAAGAATGAAAAGTAAGTGTAACATTGTAGGCCCACTGCACACATGTAGGCCGAGCACATGGGAGTAGCTTTGCCACAATTGAGCTAGGCTAGACAAAGGAAGAGAGTGAGATGGGCATATATCAACGCGATACTCTGAGTACTACTAGTAACTAGAGTATCACATTGGCACAGATGCTTCGTGTGAGCGCAACCCGTGCGCCTCTCTCCTGGTCCAATCGTGGTGCCGACAGCAAAGATGACCTAGTGTTATAAGGTCCCGCGTACAAGCCTCAAAATACCACAGTAGCAGAGAAAAGTTTATTTTAAGCGGATCAAAAATCGATTTAAGTTTATCTAAACCAGACTTTGATTAGCTGGCTTATATAAGGAAAAAATTGGGGATTTATCTTAAGCGAGTTTATCTTATGTGGACTGCACTGTATACATTAAATGACACTAATACAAACATTAAGCTAGTTTAGACCATCCATTCGTACAACATAGTGTCACAAAATTAAATACAAAAAGAGATAAATAAGTCATTTGTACAGATAACTTTATTCATTATGGGACAATATGATGTTTGTCAATGTTATTCAATGTTTTTATACATCAAATGGAAATATGATAGTGTAATCAATTATTCATGACCCTAGGAATGAAAAAACATATTATTTATTTTCATCAATTACAATATTAGTTAGGGGGGAAAAAGAAGTAAAAATGGCTGCATGTAACAAGTGGCATTAATGAATATCTTAATACAAAACTTATCTATCATCTCAATATTTAAAGTCATCCACTACTCACCACACCATTTATATTGTTCACGTCACAAAAATGGCATCATATCTAGTCAGTTAACAAAAAAAAATAAAAAAAATGATGCCATTCACTCTTTACCCAATCAAACTAAATATAAGGACAAATAGAAACAAAATCAAAATCTGATATGAAATGGCTCCATGCAGAAAATCATCTCACCAACCACTGAAAAAGTTTGATTTCATAGTTCATTTTAGTATTTCATTTTCAATATATATCTAGTAGCAATATGTTCTCTAGGATAACAAGAAATTATAAAACGTTGACAGCTAAAAGGTTTCCAAGTTATGCAAAAATGATTTTAATAAAGGCATGGAGAAAAACCCATGCCAGTCGGTAATTTTGACAAGCAATTGCATTGGTGGTCACCTTTTACACAAAGCCATTCCAAATCATCATTGAGCAAGTGCCCATTTCAAACATTCTCCATCCACTAATAGTTCGCATTCCATGGCAATCCAGAAAATGAAAAACCCCATAAAAAGACTTTTGGAATGAGCCCACTTACCGGAAGTGGTACCCACTGAAAAACCTGACCTTGCTTAAAACCTTCACGAAGCTCGCCTTAGTCAGTTGGTCCACACAGAACGGAAAGCAAGAGGACATCCTGCAGTAAACAAAGAATGGTGAAGGCATGCCATCTTTAAGACAACAACTGAATACCGCATAAATCAGAAGAGACAAGACAACTTCAATTAAAAAAACAAAAACAAAACGAGACAGATGAAGAGGATTGTCACCACCACTTTACACCGGTGGGGGCCTAAGCTTTGCCCAACAGCAAGGACGCTGTGACAGACTTGCCTTGAGATGCCAATCTTCAACGGCCATCGACAATATATCATTGAGATGATGGAAACGCATGCCTTTGTTAAAAGAAGAGACTGTCGCCAACCGTGATGTGAATCAGTTAATTGTAGTGTTTCACATTTCATTGTCCAGGAAGAGACAGACAGAACAATAGATAGAAGACAAGTCATATTTCGAAACAAATAATTTATAGCCCTGGCTAAAACACATTTGTTACTATGTAACATATGTACCACTCACCTTCTTTCAGACACCTGCGCCGTTAACCATAATTAAAATTACCATTAACGTTCCCTCCTACCTCCCTTGAGTCACCTAACCACCTAGACCCCTCCCCTAAAATAACCAAATTACGCAGAGATAAAAATAAATCAAGGTAACGACATGCAAGGCTTACCAGGAGAGCTGAGATCCAATGACTCATTTTCCAATGCTCAGCTTCAAGAATTTAAAAACACTAAATGTATAAGATACTGTAAGGTACAGTACTAGATTATATATATATATATAATTATCTTATTTACACTTTAAAAATTTCATTAGAGTGCTTTCATTAATCTAACCATTACCTTCCACTTGGCTTGTTCTGAAGCGATACAACTTGCCTCAAGGGTAAAAGACTGTCTAATCAACATGTACACGAAGTAAATGTTAATCAATACCATTAACTTTGTTATTTCAATTAATCTCTAAACCACTATGATACCCCACTGTTATTAAGTATAGAGAATGCTACTGTAAACGCTATCTGACCTGCTCAAGATGCATGACAACTGACGCAAGCAAGTAATACTCTCTTATCCACTATCATTTAGAGGTGACAATGAAACAAGAAACATGTTTGCCGACATGATGTGAGTAAATCTTTTTTATCAACATTGAATAGGAGGCAAGGAATGCTAGCTGGGAAAGGGCGAGGCTGCTATGAAACAATATGTCTTAATCATCGTGGCGGCAAACTTGGCAACTGGTTCACAAAATTGGTTGGGGGTCCATGAAGGCAGACCCAACAGCATGATGCTGTGACAACTTGCCTGCTGGCATTAATTATCAAAGTCCTGGCCACACGACTCACACAACAACTACACCAGGCTGAGTCATCACCAACTTCAGTTGGGGGCCAAACACCCAACAGCCAAACTGGCGGCTGTGATAACTCAAAAGATTAGTTTACGAGAGAAAAAAACAACATCAGCCTCCCCCACCCCCCAAACCCATTATCAATTTACATTTTTAAAAGCCTACAAATGACAAATTCTATTCTTAGATTACAGCAGGGTCCTCATAAGATAAATTATGTTGAGACAACCATTTCCACCAGTCCCAATTTTTATAAACTATACTCATAATTTATTTATCCTTAGGATAAACTTGCTTACAGAAGCATTCTGGTCAGTCCCAAGAGATTTATCTTGAGGGGGACCCCATTGTTTGCATCTCAAAAATTCATCATTTCATTGAAATCAAAAAGATTACATTGAATTGATACATCAACACTAGCTATACTAACTGAAAGGTGAAAATGAGAAGATGGGGAGGTAAAAGAAATTGCTAAAAATTCATCTTGGGATTAAATTGAAATGTGCTAGATGAGACAAAATGGATGCCAACAAATGTGATGTTCACAAAAGATTAAGATATTTGAAACAGCACCTTATAATATGTCGCTACCCTAAAGACTTACGGTGCTTGATCAAAATGTTGCTTGCACATCCCCTGTTATATAAAAGAAGACAACAAAAAGAAAAAAAAAATGGAAGAGACAGTCTCGACATATTTTCAGATGACAATATAAATGACAGAACAGATGTTGCCGACAACTGTTGAAAACCCAGAGAGATAAATAATCAAAATATTATTATATGAAAATGTTTCCATTTACCCCTCTCAAAGAAAATATATACAAAAATATCTAAAACCTTTTAAACAATGCTTGCAGTAAAAAAGAAAAAAAAAACAAAAAAAACCAAAAAAAAAAAACCTTCCACCTTATATAAAAAAGAGGAAGAAAAAAGAGGAAAAAAAAAACCCCCTTAACAAAACAATTAAAATATAAAAATAACAATAACAGTAAGAAAAAGCTTGAAATTTCACCCATCCTCCATTCCAACACTATTTAACATCCTAGGAGAAAGGAAAACGAAATGAACAGACACAAATTCTAGCGTAATATTAACTCAGTGCCTCTATCTATCTCCTAAACCATTATGCCAACAGCAATGTTATCAACAGAACATCTTAGCTCAACATGCCCTAGAAGGGCCTTGGTCCACGAGCCATATTGTTGCCAGGTCCTCCCATAAAAGGGCCGCCAAAATTGGGCCGCATGCCTCCTGGTGGCAGCATATTTCCCATGGGCCTAGGAGGGCCCCCCATTCCAACCGGGCCTCCTTGTGGCGGGCCTCGCATCATTCCACCCATCATTGGTGGCATGTTGGGACGTGGGCCTCCCATCATTCCTGGGGGTTTTAAAAAAGAAAAAAGAAAATGTGAATGACGGAAACCAAAAACGGCTGCTATGAATAATTGGGCAGTACCATTAAATGATGAGACAGAGGAAAGACAAAGATTACCTAGAAGAGAAATAAGTTGGGCTGCCAAGAAAACTTTCTAACAAAATCTATTAATAAGTAATACAATTTATGATGTGACAAATTATGGCTAACCGTCTATAAAATTCGACAAATTATGGCTAACCGTCTATAAAATTTGACAAATTATGGCTAACCGTCTTGTACTTGTATAATGACATCATATCCTTATATAACTAACCGATATTGGCAAATATAATGATCAATGGACTGCACAATAGACACAGGACAGTTGTGGCAGGATCTGGCTTTCTCTCCTTGCAAGCCTGGCATTTGTTATCAAGATTAATTAAAGGGTAATTTCATTAATGTTGAACAAGAGCATGCATAAGTCATTCAATGAAAGACATCTGAAGTCAAATTAAAAATAATGCCTCTCTCTACATCCCATCTATCTATCTTAGGTACTTACTTAGACTAGACCAGGCAACTATGACAGCCTGTCATGGAATAAAATAAGACACTTACCTCCTGGGGGCATCATATTGGGCCCTCCCATCCCCATATTCATGCCCATGTTCATGGGTCCCCCCATATTCATGGGCCCACCTGCGGACATGGACGTGATTGGCGGCATCCCCATGTTATTGGTCATGGGTTCCACTGGGATCGACTTCTGATATCTGGGTAAACTTGCTCTAAACTCTTCCTATTGGGTAGAAATGAGAAAAAAGATCGGAATAAATATAATCGTTGACAAATCAATGGAACACTGCAGACGAAAATTGATCAATATATACAGAATTTTAAAGCATATATCTCAAGTACTAAGCATAATAAGAAATTCATATACGAAGCACACCAAAAGTAGATTCCATAAAGCTACACTTATCAGACAGAAGTGAAAGTGAGGATCGATAAGGTTGAAGTTAAATATAAAAAACTATTGTAAAACAGGAAATCAAAGCCCAGGTATACCCATTGAAGAGTAAAGGGCAATAAGCAATAAGGTTACTTGGTTGTTGGACACGTTGACATCTCATCTATCTAACACCATCCTGCACATGGCTATCCATCGCTGCATTGGGTAAAAATGAATATTAAGCACTCCTCATTCTTAAAACAGATTCACGAGAGCTATTTTCTACTACAAATTATCTTACGTTGAATAATTAAAGACAACTTTGATTTGATGGCCTGATTTTTTAATCAAATTAAATTATATATTTCAGTAAGTAATATTACCCCAGTCAATCCATCCCGTTTTCTTAACCTAAAAGCAATGCCACTCTCATAGTGTTGGCAATATTGTCAAAACAAAACTTTGTCACTCAGGATGCCACAACATCGCTAAAGATCAAAGTGATTTCAGAATGGACCAAACTAAGGGACATTGCGTGATAAAGATACCATCATCAGGTCAATCAATTCCTTCATTTCCCCACTCTAAATCGTGTGGAATGACAATTGAAAATAAGTACCAAAAGCGCTAAGGAAGGAAGGCATGGAGAAAATAAATTGTAAAAAAATTCAGAGGCCCACAAGAGGACTGCGAAGCCAAAAAGATGGCTCTGCACATTGTTACATAAAATAATCACAAAGCTTTATGATTAAATTTCAGCCTAAAATTACTAATAAGTTCTTATATCCACGTCACCCAAGACAGCTATTGTATAAAATTCATACAAAATACACACATAGTAATGAAATCATACATTTTCAGTCATACTCATGATTAAAGGTACTTATTCACAAAGTCTACTTTGAGAGATGTTAAAAACTTCTCAATAGGCCTAAAATCATCTCTAACGAGAAATACCAGAAAAAAATATGTGAATCTTTCGCAATCATGTTGAAATCAATAATTATTTTTTCTACCTCATCTACTTCAATCATGTTGAAATCAATAATTAGTTTTACGACCTCATCTACTTCCGAGAAATAAAAGTTTACAATGTTGTGCCTATCTCTGGAAATGGACAAGTCGTAACTTTAATCAGGCTACCCAACAAATATTATAAATCAGACTAAAAGTAATGACATGACTAAACCATAGTATATAATAAATGGATTACCTTAAACTGGCAACTAGTTATTCATTCAGTAAGTCAAGAATGGTGGTGTAGAAGTGAAAGGCCATACAGCCCTGGTCGCATGAGAAGTGAGATGTTACAAATATTTACTAAGTTCCCACAAAACAGGTTAATCTTACAATGTGCATTACATCCTATAAAATATCTTTCCCCCACCCCCCTTTATAAACTTATTAAATATTAATATTTTTTTTTTAAATCTATAAAAAAAAAAAAAAAAAAAAGAAATGTCACGAAATTAGTAAAATAAATTAGCTGTAAACTAAACAACATTGCTGCAATAAATACCATAAAAGGACAATGTATTCATTAATCTAACCCGTCTTTAAACTTTGCCAGACCCAGCAGAGAATAAAGTGCACCGCATGACTTCTACTACACAGCTACAGAGAATAAAATTTTGCAGTCTACGATTAAACAATAGATTAGCCTGCTGAAGGAAAAAAGACTTAAATTAGAGATTTTATGAAATAAAGGTAAATGTTAAAATAAAAAATGAGTGAGAGATAAGCTGATCCAAAACAGCGAGCCCTTACATTAACATTAAATCTAAATAAAACATAACGCCCCATTAAGTCACATAGCACAATGACTCACTTGTTTTAACACTTGTCTTCACCAGTAAACGGTTTAGCTAAATTTGGAGAAAATCGACTGAAAATGCAAGTAGTCACATACAATACATACATGAATAAATTACTAGATTAAAATACAACTACCACCCATGATAAAATGTCGCAGCGATGACAGAGGAGAAGATTCCAATGAGTATTTCGATATGTTTATTTTGAAAAGATAAATCGATAGATGGTATGACAAAACGCAGAAAACAAAAAAGTTATAATTATATGAAATAAAACTAACAAGAAGATTGAGACTGATTAAGAAAAAGAAAGAGCTAAGAAAATATTAAAAACCTTGAATATAAAAAAGGCTACAAGTATAGAAAGCCAAACAAAGAAACCATTTAACAAATATGCAAACATTTTCACAAATTCATTCTTTTTGCCATGCATCTTCCAAAAACAAACCCAGCTCACTTTACATTCCTAAATCTATAACCACTGTATTTTAGTATATCGGGTACAGACACTGATGACAGTGACAACCCCTTAAACAAAATCCTTTTTAAAAAGAATATTTGTAGCGAATCGAATCATCATTAAAAAGTCGCAATACAATGCCAACATAGGACTTTGGGAATGTGCTTCAGAACTCACCAAGGAAATGTCCTCATCTGGGTGTACTAATTTAGAGGTCAAACCTGAAGTAGATTCGGGCTTTTTAATTGTTGGAGCTCCGGTGATAGTAGCAGATGAAGTACTGCTCCCTACTGATGAACCTGAACTGGAGATGACTGATGCAGCTGCTGGGAATGTTGGGTTTCCTGACCCTAGAGAGGACGCAGTTTGACTAACTGACGACTGATGAAAGAAGGGGGAAAAAAGCACCCAATGAGAGATCAAAAAGTTTCCTGAGAGCGGATAAGTAACAATATATGGGGATGGATTTTGGTGAGACATTTATAAAGATTGAGAGCATTTGCTTATTCCTTTATATACTATGGCTGAAAATGGAAAAATTCTTGTTCCTATAATTATACCATAATGCAAATAGTTATCACATTAAAGTAATTATAGCACAGTTGACAGTTCTTTGAAATCAAAATACTTGCGACTTGCAGAATTATTCTGAGTCATGTGACAGCCACTTTAAAGTGATCATCATAAAAAAAATCAAAAGAACTTCATAAAAAATTAGAAACATATAATGGAAATATTAATAGCACTTTTCCAAGAGTAATGGTAATTGCAATATTTGAGATGAGTTGTGATTTTGTTTTGGTTTGGAGTAGTTGGCAGCTGTGTGTTGAAAATTCTTGTACACCTACCTGTGCTGCAGCTGGGAATAAAGGTCTGTTAGGGCCTGGCATGGGGGGTCCTTGGGGATTCATCATGGGGCGCATTTGAGGATTCATTGGACCACCCATATTGGGTCCCATACTAGAAATGAAAAGAGAAATTGAATAGCAATAATAATAAAAATTAATATCAATCATAAATGAAATTTAAAAATTTGAAAAATATAATATAAAAAAATAAACACAAAGTGAAACAGATATTGGACTTGTTAATGATTATAGAAACAAGGTGATAAAAATCCAATTATGCCTTGTAAATGTATTTTTCTTGATTGATAGGGTGCATTAGGAATACATATTTGTTCATGTAATTCAATCACATACCATGTATCAAATTCAAATAAAAAAACAAACCTTTCATTCATTTAATGTAATTGGGGATGACATAAATATTTCAATGTCATATACTATAATTTCTCAATGACTATTCTAGAATAAATTATTATACTGTAATACAGCTCTAAATACTCGAGTAAAATGGACTGAGAAAAGAACTAATAAAAGTGTCCTAGAAGAGCTTGGCATTCAAATGGAACTGAATGCAGAGATAAACAAAAGAAAACTAAGATAGCTTGGACATGCAATAAGACACAAAAGAACCAACTTGATGTAAAGGTACTCCAGGGAAAGATAGAGGGAAGAAGAGAAAGAGGAAGACCATCATTTTCATATCTCTCCAATCTGAAGGACATCACATGGATGAATATGCATGAAGTGGTTGATAAGACCAACAACGTTGCAGCGACCATTGACAGCGGTGATGCTGACAAATGACAGGTGTGACAGCGCAACCTCTTTAACCGGGAACCTGGTTAATCGGAAGGAAATCTCAGGGAATGGAAATTTTTATTTACATTTTAAAATAATCAATAGGTCACCACATAATTGGGAAACAAGGTTAATGGGGACGATTTTCTGATTCGAGGTTGCACTGTACCAATACAAGTTGCGGTGAAAATGGCAATCAATTATTGTACATGCACTTACCCCATAGGTGGCATTGGACCTAGAAGAAAAGAAAGAAAATAAATTGACAATAAGCGTATAATATAAAAACTGGAAATTATTCTCTGAAACCAGTTTATTTAAAGAGTTAATATAACATATTACATAGTTGGAGATAAGATTTACTTCTCCAAACAAACTGCGCCTATTTATCTTACTGGGCTACAGTAATTTAAAATAATACAAAATTCACTTCTATATGCTATACTTAATTCAATTATCTTTCTCTCTTACTGAATTCATGACAACAGAAGCCACCATTGCTTATATAAAACTATCTACGTATGTTATGATGTACATAATCTTAAATATATGATGGAAATCTGGAAGCACTCGGTATATTGGGCTTTACTGTCATGTAGATTCTACACCGGTTTTAAAACATGCAATATTATTTATGCACATGCTATTATGACCAGTGAAAAACAAAGACTAAAAGCCTGGTATTGTATCACAAAATATACCATGTTGGTCTCCTGGCAACCTTAAGCAGATTTTGGTCAAGGGATTGATAGAATGAAAATGAAATGCCAGAAAAGTATATAACCGTATATTAGTAATATGAGAGTACACACATGCTTAGTTAAGATTTTTATTAAGAACAACCCACAAGATAATAAATATTGATGATAATAATTAAATTAAAGTGCATAAAAAAAACATAAAATCAACTGACCCATATGGCCCATGGGTGGCATCATTCCCCCAGGCATGGGAGGCATTGGTCCTGGACCCATCATTGGATTGCCCATCATAGGATTTGGAGGGCCCATGGGCCTCATAGGGCCTTGACCATAAGGCATAATGGGCTGGGGGGGCATGCCTGGAGGCATTGCTCCATTCATAAGTGGATTCTGTGTGTTTGATGCACTACTGCTACTTTCGTCATCTGAGTCAGGACCATCATTGTTCACATCTGCACCTGCAAAGGAAGATTTCTTGGATAACACTGTATTGCTACGTCCAACCAGAGATTATAAAAACTACTCAGCAGAGTTACCTCCTGGTTGTAATCATGGAAAAGGTCTCAGATATAATGAAAAAACCACCGTAGTAAGAGAGATAGGAACTATAATGTCAAAAAGCCTTATTGTGCCAAATTCACCATTGCTATAACTACACCTAATATTTATGCAAAACATCCCTAATTGACAATGGTTTGACCTTACTTTACTCTTGTTCTCTTGAACAAAGTAGTTGGACTCTAATATTATCTATATATCATCTTCATCATCCCCGTTATATACCGTAGCTTTAGTACATTTCCCAACTCCATTAATGTGGATAAACAAAAAGGGGTCCTGCTGATGTAAAAAAGCAAAACAAATCAGCTTTGAGACAATCACAAAATATCATCGGACGTTCCCTTCCAAACTATTAAAAATAACTTTTATGAGGGTGGTTATTGAATTCAGTGGTTTCCTCTGTCCCTGATAATTATCCTCCAGCATTGACTTACTTTTCTTGTTTTTTTCCCTTTCATGGGCTTTGACATCATCCTCTGGTATTCCCTCCATTCCATAGATCTCGATGTCTGTGTTGTTTCGATTTGGAAGACTGTTGGGGACTTTGTCTATCTTTTCTTTATGCACCTTTGATAGGAAATAAAATATGCCCTCCACAAATTAACTTTTAGTATGGGGGAGATATGATTAATGTTTCATTTAAAAGAATCACACAAAAAAAATTTAATTTTGAATTATTATTGTCTCATCATTTAAATGCTTCAGAACTGCAACAATGCCATGTCATACAGTCTCAAAATCTTTTTAAAATATTGTCGTTCAGACAATGTTGTTATGGCAGTCAGAAAGATAAATGTGAAACTCATGTTAAGCGACAAAAAGTAATGCTGCCTTAGCCAGTGTTTGATAAAAATGGTAGCGTCAATTGCAACCGAGTTGGTTACTTGTACAGCGCTCACATATAAGAAGTGATGAGTTAAATCATGAATTACATTCCATTTTTCTCAAATACAATCCTCTTGTGATAAAATATCTTTAAAAAGATGATTTTTAAGCATACAATGGGTGATGTGTGTTTTTGTGAGGCTAAGTATGTCTATTGTCTGCTGCGAACATCTATCACAAGATAGATGTTCGAAGAGTACGTTTGTGTGTATACATGCATGTGTGTGCAAGAGAAAAAGAGAAAAAAAAGAGAAGAAAGAAAGAGAGAGAGAGAGAGAGAGAGAGAGAGAGAGAGAGAGAGAGAGAGAGAGAGAGAGAGAGAG
>JASKDV010169333.1:0-13544 GCA_032466395.1 Aegires albopunctatus | reverse complement strand
TTCTTTTGTCTCACACAGTATCCTCTCGACATGGGAAAGCCATTGAAGCAGTCAACTCAGAAGACCAATGTTTTTGGAAAGACAAGCAAAAGGAAACAGCAGTAACGTTTGGCTCAACAAAAGCTTTCTGCTGCTAGCACTACGTGAGGTTGTCACAAAAATTCATTGAGACGCTGAATTACCCATCGGCTTCGAAACCAAAAAGCGAGACCATACTCGCACTGCAAAAGCTGAAGCTGTAGTCACAGAGAAAGCCAAGAGATACAGGCAAATCAAGGCAGAGGCAAAACAAAGAGAAGAGAAGAAACTTCTTGAATAATATGGACAGTTTTATCTCAGCGGCGGCGGTTGAATTTTCACATATTTTATTGTACCGCGATATTCTGTGGTATGGGGTGTGGGTAGCAATATGTCCTTGAATTCTTGTCAAATTGCTATTAGATTGTTCTCCTTTTCATGGAGAAGGCTCACAATGTACTAAGGTTTTACAATATACATGATTAAATGCATAAAAAAATTATTTTGACTCACTTTTGGGCATTTGAAATTTGTTTTTGCGTTTTTCTCAAAATGCCATTTTTGACGAGTTTGTCCCACTATTTTGAGTAGATCTCTAAAAGTAACTGTCAGAATTGGCTGTAATTTTGACACAATGTTCTGTAGAAGTATATTTATCACCTTACAAAGAGATTTTTTAGATACTTTTTATAATTTTTGAGTTTGAGAAGTTTTGTGTCTAATTGTCCTGAAATATCGGAGATCTGAATAGAGCCGAATAGAGCCAACTTCCAGGCCTGATATCTCAAAAACCAATAAAGATAATTGAAATCTGCTTTTGTAAGGTGTTAGAGGATGCCCACAGGAGAAGCCATGCTAAATATTAGGCCTCCAAATTAAATATTATTTGAGATCTACTCAAAATAAAATATCATATAAAACGCTGACTCAGCATTTTGTTTATGCCGCCACGCGCTCGAAAAATATGAAAATTTGTATTTGAAGGTTTAAAATATTTAATTTCAACCATACAAACACATTGATATACATAAACAAGTATAATAACAAAAATACATAGATTTAGTGTATACCATAGCCACCCCCCCCTTAATTTGAATAGATCCAAATCTCACGTAAATGAATGAAATCTAGTTGTAAGGTAGATTCCAGGTAATTCATGAGGTAAAAGAAAAGGGGGCAGGCCCAGAAACACATGGGGAAGAGATCTGAAGACTGACCTAAGACAGATGGGAAAGACCTTAAAGGAAACAGAAAAGATTGCAGGGAATCGGACGGACTGGCGCGCACTGGTTGATGGCCTATGCTCTGACAAAGAGTGCAAGGCGCGCCCAAATTTGACATGGATCTTTCTTTAAAGAAAGGAAAAATTTCAAAAGCAAAAATTGAAGACAACTTTCATATTAACACCACCATCTTTTGCATGTTTATATTATAATTATTATGGAGTCAGCGCCTCATTATGGACATTTCTGTCAAATTACAAAATGTATGAAGTCATTACATTTAGTGATCTCCCTCCCTCCCTCCCTCTCACTCTCTCACACACAACACGGACAATATATTTTGTATATCATATGAATTCTATGCTTCATAGGTCCTTATTTTATTTTATGATTTTAGTTTGATGAACGCTTCCAATGTGGAGATGGTTTTATGCTGAATTTAATGTCCGTCCTTCAGAAACTCTCTGAAAAAATAGATCTTGAAAAGGTAAGGAATAGTGTTGATTAAATGGATTAATCTGCTAATGTAAGATAACACCACAACACTTCCGTTTCCAAATGAACGGAAGTAATTATAATGGCGATTGGCCTGCAGTTACTGCCTTTAATTTGATAACGGTACAACATGAAGGTGAAATGTTGATAGTTTTCCATAGATTTTATCCTTTTCAGCTTGTAAAATAGAAAGGTGGCATTGATTAACGCTATGAAAAGCTGATTTGATATACAGTCAAACCTACCTTAATCGTCGCCTCGCAATAAGGACCACTTTTCTTTGAACACCCTTGCATTTTTCCTATATTTTTAACCACTTCATAGCGTTCATTTTTCAAATGTGGCCACGGCCAGTCTTTGTTACCAAATGACGATCTAACCTGCTCAAAGCTAGACAATGCTTGGTGTTAGCTATGGAGAAGTCACATTTGTCTCTGGGCAAGACGTGGACTAGGTAAATACCCAGATAACCTTTTTCCAGAAGATAGGTAGAATATAAGTGCCTAGCCCTATCGGAGTCGTACGATAAATTTGGAGTTTCCATGTGTCTTTGCGCATGTAAAAGAAACCTTGGTGTTTGAAAATCGATAAAGCTGGCCATTCCTGAAAATGCATCCATGGTCAAATTTGACGGAGGCCTAATATTATTTGTCCAGAATAGAATAATCGGATTCAACCTGGTTTAGTGGGGAAAAAAAGAGAGGAGTCTAAAATGGAAAGGGTCAGAACAACAAGAAGGCTAAGTCCAATTCATCCTAAAAAAAAAAAACGAGTACTACCCAATTACCTTCATTTTAAAGCGTGGGCTATCTATTTATTATTTTTGATTTTTTCTTTTTAATGTGAAATATTTTTTGTTTGTTTTTTTCCACTTTAGATTGATATATATTATCCATTCCATTACAAAAATCGAATCAGCATCACAAACAAATCCCGCATGAGATTCACCGAGACAGAAGTCACACAGTGGGAAACCGAGTCTGGTAGGTTTAACGAAGATACTCTGATTAATAGATGGTCAACATTTTGGGAGTATGAATTAACATTGACTACTCAGGATTATACTGTTTACAAAACCTGTTGGTTAAGGATGAGATTGATTTTTTTAATTTTTATTTTCTTCATTTGATAGCCTTTATTTCACTTTTCAAGTATTTCTCTGATTGGGTATCAACATGTTCAGAGTTAAGGTTAAGAGTAATTGCCTTCTATCAAGGTAAACAGTACAATACAGGGTACCTTACCCAAATTTCCCTCAAATAAAAACAAATCTGAAGTGGACTGTCTTATTAATATTAACTTATTAGTGACGGGCTACCACTATGTTTGTTATAAGACTGTTTGTAATCCTGTTTTTATCGTGGCAGCCTCAGGCAGGGAACATGGTTTTAGGTGGCAGCAAAGGGTTAATATCTTTGGTTTTAATTTATTGTTGATAAAAATCTTTTCAATACAACCACACTTTTCACTTTCCAAACCTTGTGTGTTCTTGAAAATTGTATGTGATGTGAGTGTGTGTAGACCACATGTTGGCCTGTTTTGAGGACAGTGCAATGCTGAATGTTGTGTTTCATACCCTTTTATAAGCAATGCATATCAATTTTCTCGATAACCAGTGATCATTGGCAGTGTGTCCTTAGGTTAGACACTTTGTCCCATCTACCTCACGTGTGAATGAGTACCTGGCCGTTAAGACAGCGTTGTCCGTGTCTGAAAATTGTAATTACGCCTAACAGACTGTCAGTCTTGTCCTATGTGTTCTGTGGTGCTGTCAGACAGGGGAAGCTGAAAATCATCGTATTGCGTCTAGAGCCGAGGTTCCTTGAGTAGGGCGCTATGTAAATGACTTCATAACTTTTTTTCTCTTTCTAATGGTATAATTAATACCACACTTTTCAGACCTTGTCCTCCTTTACACTCACATTTACACTAAATCCTTCACAGCCGAGTCTAAGGGAGCTGGTAAAAAAACAAACCCCAATGTCTTTCCCATTGTCAGTGTATTTTATTTGAATGCCTTGACATGAAATGCTAGAATTTGTTTTTATTAATTACTACAACATGAAAAACAATTTGCTAGTCATGTCATTGTTCCCATTATTTGTGTGGCGGCATAGGAAAACCCTTCACATGTCGCTAGGCTTACTTTTGAGATATGGGTTTACAAAGTTGATTCTACTTCAATGAAACATTGTATTTTTGATTATCTGGTTCTACGGCTTCTCACGTTTATTGTGTTTGAATAGTTATCTGAAATTTGAAGCCTAAATACCTTGTGTTGCTGAATAACTATGATAGTCCATTAACATTTTTACTGAAAACCATAACTTTTTATGCAATTTTATCAGTTAAAGTTTTGATTTTTGCTGACTAGGTATCTTAAGAAAGTCATTACTACAAACATTTGAAACATCAACATAAAACAAAAAACTCGGAATGAATTGATCTATTAAAGAAACATCTCGGATTTTGACCAATGTAAGGGTTTTCCTGTGCCACCACCACACATTTGGTTGTTTTTTCTGCAGGAATTGCTAATACCGCTGCTGACAGACCGGCTCCGAAGTTTTCTACGGAGTGCTTCTTCCTTACTCTCCATTGCCAACATCTTTCCATCCTCCCCGTCACCCGTAAATATCAACGCCGCTTGCGTGCAATTCGAGACCTCCAACGTCTCATCACAGAAATTGAATCAACAGAGGCACAGTGGAAAGACTTGCCTATGGCTACTAGGAGTAGAGAACAGCTCAGGAAGTGGAAATCTCAACATCAGGTGAGAGACATTAATTTAATATAGAAATGAGTAGAAAAAGAAAAATCTGCTGGTTTTGTCACATTGCCTTTGGTTGGCTTAACAACAAGCAGTAAGGGGGAGCGGACAGCTCAGTGGTTAAGGTGCTCGCCTACCAATCCAAAGGATCCTGGTTTAAACCCATGCAGGCTTGAATTTGAAATCCAAATTTTTTATTGGATTTCCATCTGCCCCCTCCTATCCTTAAGTTGCTAGGATAAAGAGTGCCAAGTCCCATCGGAGGTCCCATGTGCATAATTTATGTATGTAAAAGAACCCTTGGCTGTTTACAAGGCAGTCTAAGAAAACCCTGATATCATCAAAGTGTTGGACATGAGTAAAAGTCAATACAACAAGAAGAAGCAGTTGGTCCTGTCAGGAGGTAACCCTCATTATGACCTCTTGTTTTTAAAACATGTTTTGCTTTTCTCAATTGGCCCAATTCAATAAATTGCAAATTCTGTTGTTCATTCGGATATCTGGAAGGTGATACTATGAATACAATTAACTTTATTAAAATTAATTAACTCACTGATGACCGGCCTATATGGGCCAGCGCACCCTTGGGACCAGCCGTTTTTATACATTTTTTAAGGCATCCTTTGTATAATATGTTCTTATCACTTTGGAGAGCTAAAATTTTGCATTTTGGTTTACATAATCATGCAGTTCGATGTTCTGTATTGCTTTTTGTGTTTCATTTATATATTTTTTGAAATAATAAGCTAAAATTAATAGTATATGAAATCATAGTGTTATTCATGGCAACCAGAAAAACTCGGGCTTGGTTCAGCAAGTCCGAGCCTAGCTTAGGCTTGGTCCTCTGTTAGTTAACTTTGTAGAAATGAATAATTGCATCTTGGTGCCTTGTGTTTTTTTTATGGTTAAAAGTGAGTAATTTTAATATTTTGCATGTTTATTTCTTGTAAATGTACTCATAAAAAATCAAATATGGTATTATTGATGTAATCCTGACAGAGGCTTCAAAAGAGTAAGATGTGTGCAGATGCAGGTGTCTTAGACAATGACATGCTGGGCAGGTGCCTCTCTTTTTATGCTCAGTCCGCGGAGCTGCTCATGCGTATTGCTGATCCAGTCAATCACTGGTAAATTATTCTTTTCAACTTTCAATTTCTAGTCAGCTAGATAATTCATCTGATCCTTTTTTTTTTTTTTTTTTAAATATATATATCAACTATGGGTTTATGTCTCTACGCCTCTAAATGACCAAAGCAAAAAGAAGAAAAATCTAAGAATACTCAGTTTTGGCTGATATCCTCATCTGAGGTACCACTTTTCAGGAAAACTCTCGAATTCAGGAAGAAATTAATGTGAGGGAAAATTTAAGTTTTTTAATTTAATTTGGATTATGTGTGTTCCTTATTTCTCTTGATGGAACATTTTTGCATTACTATTAACTAAATTTAATCTTATTTAGAGAAATCAAGTATGTTTTTTGAAGCTGCCGTTTTCATCTAGTATGAAAATAACTGCTGTATGTTTATTAGGCATTTTGGATGCAGATGGCAGCAAGTCGTAACTGTTCAGGGTTTTTTCTCAATTCAAAATGGCATCTCTGCCTCATCTAGATCAGATTTTTTATGTTGCTTACATTCTGACAAAGCTGTGAACCAATTGGGTAAAATCACATTAAACATGATTTAATCAATTTCAAAGAGAAAATTGAAAATAAGACTTAGTTTATCTTAGGTGAAGAATTCTTTAATCTTTTCCTCTTTATTTCTCATTTTCATAACAACTGTTGATAATGTGTAAGCAACTGCAATATTTCGTAATTACTATTATTTAAAATCATTACTTCAGCTGGGTTCTTTTCTTCAAAATTGGGAATTTTCGTCATGCTGGGCGTGGGAGTACAAACTTAATTTTTTGAAAAGTTGTTATCTGACAATGTCCTTAATTATATGGTTGGCCTAAAATCATTTTCCTAATTGACAATTGCAGTCAACAAGTTCCTCTGCCACCAGAAGTCTCAGGGTATTTCTCAGCTCTCCCAGAGTATTACTTAGAGGACATGGCTGATTTCGTCCTCTTTGTTTTACAGTGAGTATTCTTACATTGTCATTATTGTGGTGCCGTTTGAATCCAAAATGCAGAATATTTCTCTCTATACTCAATGATATTCTGTGTTTAGGATTCAAACGGCAGTGTGGTGGGCTAGTTTTTGGGGCTGTGAGAAAAGAAAAAGAGAGAGAGGGGAAAAGAGAAATGTATTACTATGTGGGGTAGTTAGCTACTAGTTGTTGTTATCATTATATATTATGCCATTGCACATGAGAATAATTTGCCATTAATGGAAATAAATACATACTACTTTATCTCTATCCTTATCCTCAATTATTATTGAACTAGCTGGGATTCTAGGCCTAATAGAATCTAATTGTTATCAATTGACCTAGATCATAGACTTTTACCTCTGTATACTGTCTATGATCTAGATCTATCTCTATCTAATAATAATATCCATGTAGTGTGCATTCGCGAGTATAGGGATGTACTTCCCAAATATTTCAGCTACATGCCAGGCTGTTTGGTGGAGCACAAACACCAGGAAATGCTGCGTCTACTTCTGGTGATGATCTGCTGCCAGAACTACATTCGCAATCCTTATCTGACTGCCAAGCTGGTGGAGTGGCTGTTTGTCCTACAGCCCAGCATCCAACCAAAGACGGAGCACCTGGCTCATGAGATGCTCCTGTCGGACATTGCCAAGGACAACTTAGTGCCCTCATTAATGAGATTTTATACTGGTAGGTCACTTTTTCAATTCTTAGTTTTGTGTGATTGTTAGTTGTTGTTTTTGTATTTACTTTACTTAATTTTGAGTTCATTGTACATAGCTGTCAACTAGTAGGATAAAGTCATACTAAGTACTATCTGACCAATCCAAAAAACGCAATTGATAATTAATCTTATATCATTATGCCATCATATCATTTGTGAACCAATATTTCCTCTTGGATAATGAAGTTTTATCTTATCTTATCTTATTAATTTCATCATTTTTTGAAAAATTCTGCTTCAGTCATTTCCTCCTTATTAACTAGGCTTGAAACAGCCATGAGGAAGGTAAGGCAACTTCAATATTACCATTGCTGATGTTTCTAGTCATCGCTACAGGGATTTTTCTTTCTGAGTAAATGGGTATTTGCATAAGGCCGTGCAGAAAGTACGATTTTGGTTTCTGTACAGTTGGCCGCTATGCATTGCAAGAGAAGAGATGAATTTCAGGATATATATAGGGTTGCCAAATATCCCTCAAATTTCAGGACAATCCCTCCTATAAGACCCATTTCCTTGCAGTCTGTCATGAAAAATGACTGTCCCTCATTTGAATTTCAATAAGACACCAAATGTGCAATTCATCTTATTTTCTTCTCTGCATAAGCCTCCTTGCCTTGAAATAATTTCTTCATTTTGATTATCTTAGTATTATACATTATAGTTTTCCTGTTAAGACTCGGAAATGAAATTTTCAAATATTTTGAAGAACTCTTTGTCATTGTTTACTTTGTTGAGCAATGCTTCTCTATTTTCTATTCTTTTAGTTCCATGCCATATTAACACATCCGTTAATTTGGGATCAAAATTATTGTCCTTCGCAGTAACCTTTTCCTGTTCCCCATTTAGATTTTGGGAAATTGGCAGCCATGATGAGAATGAGAGAGGAGGGAGAAGAACAGTACCCCAGCCTCTTGGATCATTTGACCCTTGAATAGGCATCTCCAGGAAGAGGAAAAGACTTAGCCTAGGCTTGAGTGACATTAGATTTTGCAGGGTTGTGAAATGAAAAAGATTTCAAATAATCCACCAATGGTTGATATAGACGCCCAATTACATTGTGTGTTGATGCCTGGAAACTTCTCTTAATTTCCTCAAGTAGTCGATGACAAAAATGCCGTTTATAAACTTAGCAGAAATATTAGGGCAGTCTCTACCGTTTCACCTCTTAAACAGTTAAAAATCTTGATCTTTACCAGCTTTTTCTGACTTAAGGTCACATTGAAAATGTAGCAGATGGATGGGCTGACTTTCATTTAATTTTGGGCCTTGCTGAAAAGTTTGATTTTGCAATACCATTGTGAATCAGAAGTCATGACGGATCTTAAGTGGCATTATCAACCTATTGCTCTTTTCTAGTGAGTCATCTAAATTATCTGGTAATTGAAAGTACTTGTAGTTCAATGTATTTTTGTTAGATATTATGATCTTTTATTACATGATCAACAGATATAGAATCTACTGGTGCCAGCAGTGAATTTTATGACAAGTTCTCCATCCGTTACCATATCAGCATCATATTCAAAACCATGTGGTCCATGCCAGATCATCAAGACAAGTTTAAGGAAGAAGCCACGTAAGGATCAATGATTTTTACTTGTTTTTCTTCCCTCCCCATTATTTGTCTATGTTACGATTTCTCAGATGATATTATTTGTGACCTGTTTCTTCAAATCAGAACTTGTGTCGCAGATATTTTTTTAAAATAGATATTTATATCACAAGAAAGCTAAGGTCATGCAGTTTAATTTGATACCAAAGTTATGAAGATTGGTCTTTCCATACGAAGATATGGCGATATTAAAAAAGATCGGACAGAAAGTCAGTTTTGAGAAAATAGCCATAAAAGTTGGAGAACCGCTTTAACCCATGTTGAGGATTGTTCAGAAAAATTCATTTTTTATCATTGATCGTGTTTATTTCACTATTGCCATATTTATTTAATTAAAGATAAAGATTTGATCATTTTGAAGCAACCTTAATCAAAGATTCGATGAATCATATTTTTATCTTTAAATGGCTCTAGTTCAAAAAGGCCCACGCGACATATGTTCCGCTTCAAAGAAACAGGTCATATTTGTTACTGTAATTGTTAAACTGTCATCTTAGATCATTATGAAATAATTTCTGTTTTTGTACTCCGTTTCGATCTGTTATTCTTCCCTCAAGAATCACCACTACTTTATACTACCTCTTTTCATTCCTTCAGAAGTCCTTATTTTCTGCAATCATTTTTACTCACTTCCACACTAATTGTCTCTATGTTGCAATTTCTCAGATGGAATTAGATGTTACAGAATTTTTACCCAAAGATTTATTTATTTTTTGTTTTTTCGTTTTTCTTCAACAGCTCAGGCAAACAGTTTGTTCGTTTTGTGAATATGCTAATGAATGACACCACATTTTTGCTGGATGAAAGCTTAGATTCTCTCAAACGGATTCACGAAATCCAGGAGCAGATGGACAATAAAGCATTATGGAATTCTTTTAATAAGGTTACTAGATTCCTCTTTTTATATAGATTTTAAAATACTCATACTTTTGGCTCATTAATTATTAATTTTTATTATTATTATTATTATTATTATTACTTGTTTTGTTTGTTGTTGCATTAAGGTGTTATTTAAAACTTCTCAAAAGAACATTAACTTGTTATGTAGCGAAAGTGGTTTATGCAGCTCTAACCTTTAAATGGCAGGTCCCAATCAAGCAGTGTCTACTTATTTAAAGCTTGAACTCTGCACTATAGTTCGTTTCATAATTGTCTGTCACAGAAAAAGCGCTGCATCTCTGAATCTGTCTTTTGAATTTCTGTGATATTTTGAAAGTTGCATAATTTGGATCTTTTCCTCTTTACGTTGTAAAATATGTCGCGACTTTTCATGATTACAGTATTTCAATAATATATTAAGTTTTCCCGTAAAATTTTACACATCACGTTTTGGTTTTCTTCTCATCACTTTTATTAACAATTCTACGAGAAAAGTATGAAATAAAATCACCATGACGTGAATTGCTACAGTGGACACAACACCCCCCCCCCCCCCCACACACACACACACACACACCCACACACTCTTTTCCTCCCCAGTCTCCCAACGCACATACACACAAAACACACGCACACGTACATCCATGCACCCTTACACACACACACCTAGGCTTTTTATTGAGTGGTAGCCTTGAATTGGACTGATTACATTGGGTGTTATAAGTGATGCATTTTAAATCAAAATAAAGTGTAAGTCAATATGTACTATTCACAAGAAGAAGTTGAAAACGAGAAATGATGCTGTGTGAGTGATATATATAGATCTATATAACGATACAATTGTGTAAGAGATACGATTGAAAAGTTTAGGTCTGTGACAGAGTGAGACAACACACTATTAAGCTGTTTTAATTTACGAGGCATTGCATAAAAGATGAGAAGAGGAGGGGAAAGGGAGGGTGGATAGTCGTGTTGGGATGAAGAAGTGATTTTGTGTTCATGTTTTTATTGGTTCTATCTTGTTCTATGAGTCAAAATTAAACAAATTGTTCTGTGAGGCCCCGCTGTAAAGACAATAAAATTTGAGAACTCATTTATAAAAGTCATCATTATTTATATGGCGTATAGAGAAAAACTTTTAAACTATTCAACTAAAAAATCTGAAAAAAATATGTATTGATGTTATGAACACCCTGAGTATATCATGGAAATTTGAATGAGATTGGACTTGCAGTTTGCGAGATGCAGTGCTTTTTCTGTATCAGAGAATTATGAAACGCACTATAGTAACTGTTATCCAGAAATTAAGATTTATCTGTTTACAACTCTAAACGTCAGTGGCCTAGTGGTTAACACAGTTCAAACATGAATAAAACTGACAGCTGTTGGCTGGGCGACATAGTGGGATCAATTCTCACTAGGTGCAAAATTTCTCAATAACCACAGGTCATTGGCAATGTATTCTTAGGTGAAACACTTTGTCCCGCTTACCACAGTTGACTCGGGCCAAAATTAGCCGAATAATGTAATCATGGCTGACTGGCTGCAAGTCTTGTCCTCTGTGTTTATGGGTTGCTGTCAGTCAAGGAAGTATAATGGTCATTGTATAGCACCTTGAGTGTGGCTATGCTGAGAATATGGGCACTATGTAAGAACAACTTTTACTTTTAAACAACTCTAGGCATACAGCAGGAATGAATAAATTAATTTGATTGATTGATTCATTCATTTATTTATTTTTATTATCAACAGGAGCAGCAGCAAAGTAAAACTCGCCAGTTGTCATCTGATGAACGCCAGTGTCGAAACTACCTCACCTTAGCTACCGAGACTGTTGAAATGTTTCATTACCTCACTACAAAAATCACAGATCCTTTTCTAGTACCTGTAAGGCTTTTTGATAATGGCTGTTTGTCATGTGAAGAATGAGGATTTGTTTTCATGTGTCCAGATATGTTTCCTTAACTCTTTTTATCCTAGAACTGCCTCAATAAACATTGTACCCGTCCTAGTGCTGCCACAGCGAAACAGCTTAATTAACACTGATACTTTTTCAATGCTAATAACTTTTATATTTATGATCATATCTCAATGAAATTTGGACATATTGAAGAAAGTTGAACAAAGTTTTTGAATATTGTATTTAAAAATAATTAATACGTATAATCCCTATATTGATCTCAGCAAAAGCTTCGTAAAGCTGTTATGCGTCGTGTCGTCATGGTGTTTTCAAAACGAAAGTCGAGTGAAAAAACGAGCAAGAAACCGTCAATGAATGCTTGGAAACTTTCAAGAAGCTATTCGGATAGAGCTATACACAGCTTTAGTTTCATATTTTTAATCATTAAGTAATTGTAGGTGTCAGGACGTTTCATATAATCTGTTACGAGAATACTCGTAGCCCGGATAATGAGTTAAGATCTATATTTTGATGTCATTGATTCCTTTTCGTTTGATTTCTTACATGCCTTTAAATATGGAAGCTCCTTTTGTCTATTGTCATACATCCTCTAATTTCCTTAATTAATTTGAGTGGTGGACTTGGTTATTCTATCGATTATTTTAAGTCTATAAATCAATATATCATTGAATCAAAATCAGTTAACAGACGAATCATTCAAACAAAATCAGTAAACAAACAAATCATTGAATCAATTATACATTGACAGGAGCTAGCAGACAGGTTGGCAGCCATGTTGAACTTCAACCTTCAACAACTGTGTGGGCCCAAGTGCAAGAATCTTAAAGTGAAAAATTCTGAGAAGTACGGATGGGAGCCCAAGAAGCTGCTCAACATTCTGACAGACATTTACCTCCACTTAGACTGTGAAAAGTTTGCCAAGTCTATAGCTAATGACGAGGTAAGGAGTGTTTCCTACTTATAGAAGAAATCATTTTGATGTATTTGTAGAATTATAAATATGAGGGTTGTTCAAAGTGTTTTGATTCTATGATAAAAATCAAACCACAAATCTGAAATAGTATTCGGACATGTTTATTTATCTAAGTAGTCACCATGTAAAATGACATCTATATCTGAAATTATTCATTATTCTTTGACCTTCAAAAGCCTTTGACAGTAAAGTGTTTTTAGATGAATTTGGAAAACAAATAACGATGGCAGAAATGTGTCATTATAATTTTGAGATTTTGTTCTTGTTTTGGGTGGGGATAAGGTTAATGGAGGAATTTTTCTGATAATTCATAAAGTATTAGTGGGAGGAATTTTTTATATATTTTTTTCAATTTTATTTTTGCAAGAAGTCCTTTTTGTGGAAAAGATAAGATAGCGTATTTGCTCAATGAAGATAATCATAAAAGCAGTAAAGACATGCTTTCTTTGCTTGATTGTATGTTTATTTCAAGTCATGATTTGAATATCACTGGTTCCACAGAGATCCTACCATAGTGAGTTGTTTGACAATGCTGTTGACTGCATGGTAAAGGCTTGCATCAAGACTTCGGAAGAAATTTCCACTTTTAGAAGTTTGCAGCAACAGGTGAAAGCTTTCGTTGAACAGAAGACCCAGTCAGAGATGGACTATGGGGATATACCAGAGGAATTCAAAGGTTTGGACTTTTGTGCAATTAAGGCTTAGATGCTCTTCTAACCCAAGTCTTTCTTTGTTTTTTTGTTTGTTGTGGATTGTTTTGGGGTTTGTTTGTTGTTGTTGTTTTTTTTTTTGGGTGGGGGGGGGGGGGGGGGTAAGTGTTGGTTTGGTTT
>JASKDV010169222.1:0-13545 GCA_032466395.1 Aegires albopunctatus | reverse complement strand
TCTCTCTCTCTCTCTCTCTCTCTCTCTCTCTCTCTCTCTCTCTCTCTCTCTCTCTCTCTCTCCCTCTCTCTCCCCTCCCCCGTTCTCTCACTATTCTCCTGACTCTGTTGCTCAAGCACATACACATGCGTTGTATGCTTACACACACATAACCATAAGTTCACATCTTTCCTGCATGTCAAGACAATATCGACATACACCACACTAGTCAAGGCAGTCGCTGATTGTTTCCCATCAGCTGGTGAAAATTAACCATATCTTGTCCTGTCCTTGATATAAGTCGCAAAACAGAGAATCCGAAGTCGAAGGTACTCTGATTCCATGCCCGCACCCCCCCACCCCTTTATGCCATCGCAAACATATTATACCTTTTCACGTAAAAGTAATTGATTTTTTGGGTTTAGTGATAAAACCACTTATGCAAGAAACCACTTATGCAAGAAGTATTTTTTTGAAGTCTTGGTGGGCCAGACATCCAGACATTGCAATTAATTATGGCTATGCCGTGAATTGGAGCGTGCTTGAGGCTAAAACGTGCTTAATAGCATGTAGATTGTATAGCAAAAAATCGCTCAGAGTAAGTTAACGTGCTTAAATCCGAAGCGTGCTTGAGGCCAACATGCTTTTAGGCAGCATCTACTGTAATGCACCTAATTCTAATGCTGGTGATGTTCCGTGGTGGATTGTAGCCTGATGTCTCAGTGCCAAGTCTACAAGCAAACCTTGAAAACTTATGGAGAGTCCCAATTATTCTGAGTTGAAGGGCCAGAGGGGAAACATATCTAGCGGTCTCTTGAGTTTTTGGTGGTAAGATAAGATAATGTGCAATTTGGCTCTTTAGAGGATGTTCAGGATTAATGTAAGTGAAAATAATCTTTGATAAGGAAATGCTCCAGTAATTATTTTCAAAGATTTGTTTTCCACTGATTTTTTGTATTTACTAACTAATCAATGGAACCCATTCTTTTTCTGCAGAATCGTAGTGTCACCAACAAACCCTTTGGAGGTGTGGATGTTAGTGGTGGGAGGCTGGCAGCACAACAAAATAATGTTGTAAGTTGTTGGTTTTGGAATACAGTCCTGCACTTATCAGGATGATGCTTTTCATTATCATTATGATAAAGATGATGGTGATGATGATGATAACGATCAAAGAAGAAAAGAATTGATTTATTGATTGGTTGGTGGATTGATCATTGTAATTGATAATAAAATAATAAATGCCAGTCTTACTAGGGAGAACAAATTATAGGTAAGTTAAAGTACTCTTTCATTAAAAATGAAAAGGTTGGAAGTGGAAGAAGAGGAAGTAAAGAAACAGCAAATGAAAGTAGTCAGCAATTGAGTGTAGTGTAACTTAATTAGAATTTATTTATATTCCTTCCTCTCATGAAAGGGTGTAACACAATTTTCATGATTTTGAAAGGGACTTTTGATGTTAAATATACAAAACCTTTCACATTGTCAGCAGCAACTGCAGTCAAAGACTAGTGATAGAATAGCTTTCATCCTCAATAGGACTACGCATTCATCCAGGAAAATCGAAAATTCTCAGAGTATGCTCTTCACATAAGGAAACAATTAAAGTAAGGGACCAAGAATTAGACGAAGTTGACACCTTCACATATTTAGGAAGCATTGTAGATGTAGTTAGAGGAACAGAAGCAGACATCAGGGCAAGAATATCCAAGGCTAGGGATGCATTCATCTCTTTGGGCAAGGTTTGGAAAGATAGAACTATCTCAACACGGACCAAGTGTAGTCTATTCAACTCAAACGTAAAACCAGTATTGCTGTACAGTTGTGAGACGGATATTCTTGCCTGAGGAAGATATTGAGAATCAGATGGCTGGATAGAATTCGGACTGAGGAACTATGGGGAAGAACAGGACAGAAGAAGATTGCTGAGGAGGTAGGAAAGAGAAGGTGGCGGTGGCTCGGCCAAACTTTAAGGAAATCTCCAGAAAGCATCACGAGGCAAGCATTAAGATGGAATCCACAAGGACACAGAAAGATGGGGAGACACTTACATTTGTTAGATATATAATAGTTTAGTTATATTAATTTAGATGTGTTTATGTTGCTATAAGTGGGGAATAAAACATTTGTATGAATAAAGTTTTCATGAAAATACTGTCAGGAAAAACAAGCAACAAATTGCCATACAGTATGTGTTTAAATACAAGATCTCTTCACCCAAGTAATATAACATTTCATTGCTGTTCTTTTATTTTAATTTCAACAGGGAAATTTGGATGATGCCAGTGATTGGGATGATACCACTGCTCAGGATGACGTTCCTGCTGTGGTTCTCAGGTTAGCTGTATAGTTTCTCATATGGTTAAAGTGTTCTTTTGTAAAACGAGAATAGTTTTGTCACAAAATCCAAGATGTGTAAGAGGGGAAATTAGTTTTGTATAGGTTGATATTTATATTGCAAACGTAACCTAGATTTTAGATGATTTTTTGCATTGAGCTCATCTGGTCACACAACCAAGATTTTCATCAAGTAATTTTTCTGTTGCATCTATTCTTCCTCCTCATCCTCTACCAGAAGTTGAGTAAAGAGTTTCTGTATCCCAGATATTGAAATTAGGAAAGAAAATTATTTACATAGCTTTACATTGAATAGCATATTTCTGAGATATGAATTGTCATATTTTATTATCTTAGGTCAACATACTTTGTTATTATTGGTTTTTGACATTATTTGAATAATTTCATTCCATCTACAGAAGACCAGGTGTCAGGAATAGTGCAGACGGCATGTCAACCAATACCTATGGAACCAGTGCCTGGGGAGGATCTTCTTCTAAAGGTTGGTGATGTCTAGGTCAAGGGTCCGCAACTTTTTACCAACTGCATGTCAATTTTGGGTTTTAAAATCATATAGCATGCCAACATGCAGGTTAAGATCATCATAAGCCCATTATATATATATTAAGTATTGATCTAAATATTTATGATATATAAAATATAGAAATACTTAGATCAATACAGTTTGAACCACAACTATAAAGTTTCGTGTCTATAGACACTCCTCAGGTGGTGATATTTTTCAATTGATGCTTCTTATGATGTCGGCAAGAAACCACTTCAAAGAAACAGGTCACAATTTTCAAAGACAAATTTTTCTGTACTGTTTCAGAGCAAATGGCATTTTGACATTAAGCTTTAATCAGACTTTCATTTTAACTTGATCTTGTTCTTTGCATTCTCTTTTCTTTCACAGCGGCCAGCACTGTTAAAGACAAAGATAGACGGTCAACTTCGAGAAGTTCATTTGTCAGTGTGACAGATGTGAGTTCTGATGAGGACATGAATGTGGACAATATTTAAGTAAAAAAGAAATACCCTGTGATATTAACGTCTCCATTTGTGCAGTGCAGAGTTGTGACAAAAATACAGTCTGCCATCTCTAATCCGGACTTCTGTAATCCGAATCCCCCTGTAATCCGACCCATTTTCTGGGAACAAATATTTTTCTTATCATTTCTTAATGTTCCCTAATCCGGAAAATTCTGTAATCCGAACAATTTGCTGGGAACGAAGGTGTTTGGATTAGAGAGGGCAGACTGTACAATGGTTGTGTGTCAGCCTTACTGAAAGAACAAAAAATGTTTGTGATTCACAGTAAAAAGAAAAAGAAATTATTATTTCTCCCCATGCTTATCTGTTTTAGTATCACTTATCATGCCTTCCCAACAATAACTATTTGTGTTTTTGAGTTCATATTGATAGAATTTCTCTTAAGAAAAATTGAGCTTGGCACCATGGCTAACTGGTTTTATTGGTCAGCAGTCATTATCTTCAGGAAAGGAATTGTTCTAGACTTTCTAATATTTAAACCTGCAGAGATGAATTTCAATGCTGTTATCATTTTTGCGATGTTTGCATTAATTTTTAAAAAAGTTACTTTTGTAAAATAGCTTTTCCTCAACTCTCTCTTGGTGCTTTTCAAATGAGTTTTATCCACACAGATTTAATACAAATAATGTAGTATGCATTGTTTTTAATCACATCAAATTTTACATTGTGCTTTGTGTCATCAGTTAAAATGAAATTATCCATTTGCCTATTTTGATTTCTTTAAGTTCTCCCTTTTTTTAATTACATTTTTGAAAGTTTTATCTTTAAAATATAAATCCCATTTCTTGCAATTGCTAATCACTCGCCAATAACTTTCTAGCAAATCGAAGCGAGAATCATCATCTCACAGCAACCCCCCAACTATTGGGAGAAATGTAATTTGATCACAATATTTACAATTTTGATATTCTTTACATTAGAAATTTATCATGTCCAATTTTTTCAGGCAGATATATATATATAATTTTTTTTTAATAATTGTTTTTTATATCATTGTGGGTAATTATTATTGCGTAGACTTTTTCAAAAGTATCTGCAGAAAGTTAAGTAAAGAAATCATGAAAATATTGTTATCTAAATTTCTTTGAAAGTTGTCTTCTAGAAACATTACATCAATTTTCTGAAAATCTTTTTCTGCCCCTGTTGTCCTGTCAACTTATAAGACTGTAACTATTGTTACCTTTATTCCTTATTATTGAAAACAACTCCTCACCCCATGCACTCAAAAATGTTTTATTGACTTGAGATTTATCATACCAAACGTCCAACCAGTAATTGGTGATAATTTACCTACCATTGTTACATTTTATATCCATTCCCTCTCTTCCGTCCAAAAGTGAGAGATTTTTATATCAAAAGTTTTTTTTCGTGCTTCAAAATTTTTTTATCATGAATTAATTTGAGACTACTTAGAAAATCTTTCTACAGCCTTTTTGAGAACTCACATATCTAGTTACCACTCCATAATATCCTCACCACTTGCTAATTCTTGCTTATTGTCATGCGATTCTGTTGCCAATTAGATGGCTTCATTATATGTGTGTGTATTCTATTATGACCCCCCAGATTAAAAATAATATGAATGATTCTGGATATGAATTTTTGTAGAATTTATTGCTACTGTTGATAAATGAACCAGATATTGAAGAGCTCATTCACTTTTCGGAGATTTACAGGGCACTAATGTTTTAGATCAAGTTATTTGGGATGAGCCTTAGTCTTTCAGATGTGAAAAACACATGGAATTTCATTTTTCTTTAAAGCCCAGAAAATCATGAATTGTGGAGGTATTTTTTTCTTCTTCATGTGAAGGATATCCTCATACACTTCAATTGTAAAAACATTTAATAATTCTTTAAGTGACATTTTCAGACTAATACTGTGGAAATTATAAACTCCAGTTACCTGGACTAAAGATTCAGATTGGATCTTTTTAATCTGGGGCGGCTTTCATAGTTGTATCTTTATATTTTTTTACCTAAAGTTTAAACCTTTTTTTCTCTCTCCATATTCTCCTTCCCATAGGAGCTCAAAGAACAAATTTGTTGTAAGCAAATGTATTATAAGATTCATTTGTCGCTGCCGCAAGCAAATGTCTTGCATATTTACAAGATTCATCAGTCGCTGTCGCAAGCATTGTACTTAAGTCCAACATTTTAGCATTGGACAAGTGAAATGCTTGTGACAGCTGCGATAAATGAATATACTTTATTAAATAAAAACTTCAACCTTAGACATTTTGTGATATTTCGATTTCTTTCAGATTATGCATATTATTAAGGTCTCTACTTTAAAATCCACAACATGTCTTTATATTCTTTTACAATGATACCATTTGTTTTGCTTTTTGAATTCATAACTTTGAGTGGCAAGAAGATCTAAAATGCAATGATAGAGCAATACACTTGTGCCAAAGTAAAGTATACACCTGTTTATGTTATAAAGTCTTATGACTATAATGTGGCTTGAAATGTGGTTTATAAACAATATGTCATTTGAAAGGGAATTTTGTTTTGTTCATATAGCAGAAAAACTTTGGTGTTACTCAAACTGATTAGCCCACAATTGCTTAACCTTTTAGCCCAAAACCAAAATCCCGAAAATGAGAGGTTTCTTAAAATCTTAGTGTTTGTAAATGATTGTTGATGTGCCTCTCTTCAATAAGTTCATTGCAGAAAAATAGATTTTTGATAATTCTTGCTTTTTATCTTGAAATATTGTTTTCTATGCAATGACGAAAAGTTCATCAAATGCTCACCCCTGCCTATGGAATGTACTATGGCCTTGCTCATTCTCCAATTAAAAGCTGAGTAATAATAAATTTTGTTACTGAAATAAATAAAAAAAATCTGGTTGATTGCCATTTTTGTAACTAATTGAAACAAATCTTGGCATCATGTTTATTCTTTTGCCAGTGCACTTTGAAGCCACAATGGAATACCCACATTGATTCTTATGTTGCACACTTTTTAAGAAATTCCTCGTTAGTGATATTTGGTATTCGACTGAAAATTGAAAAAAATCCAAGTAACAACATAATATTGTAATTTTCTTTCAAATGATATAATGATAGCCACGTTTCAGTCATGAATGATTTAACATAATTAAGTGTATATCTAGTTTTTCACTTGAGTATATAACACTTACATTAAATGCTATTTTCAAATTAAGGATATATATGATACAGAAAGCCTTTCCATCATTCAATTGTATTGGGAAAAAAAAAAGCAAACAGAAAAAAAAAATGAATAAAAAAGAGTCAACAAAACTTGTCAAAGTTCTTAACTTAAGAGACACATTTTGAAAGAATCTGATGCAAAATTTACAATATCACCAATAAAAATATATTTTTTCAAAATGCTCAATAATTTCTTTCAACATTTGTAACCGAAATTTTCACTTTTTCATAACAGTGGTGCATAATGTATTTATATTTTTTAACAATCAATTCTCTATAAAATTTGGCTTTCTCTCTACACCCAACATAATTTAGTGATGATTGTTGTACTCCTGGATTTCACCTGCATTGTCATAGATGCTTTCTCGCCTTAACAATTTATATATTTATTAAATCACACCTTAATCCCTTGTTATTTTACAATAAATCAAACCGTTACTTATATATTTATTTAATTGTGAATGCTTGATCGGCCAAAAGCTATATTATGTCTATCATCTTATGTCATAAAAGGAAAACAGTAAAAATCTTACTTCAATATCTTACTAACAATTTTTAATGTATCTTTTTTGTTGTGAGCCTTCAATAAAACATGGTGGTAGTGGAATGGTAAGACCGCTTGCTGGAATAAAATACATCAAGGGTTTGAATGCTATTGGGCTTAAAAATATATTTGGATGACACAGGAACACCTATCACATTGGTAGGATTCCACATTTAATTTTAGTGAGCTTCGTTTATGGAACAGTGAGCATTCTTTTTAAGTTCATGTTTCTAGCTTATGTTGTCTTTTAATTATGACTATTAAAAATACCTTGTCAGCTAGCCACAAAATTGAGAAAACTACCCCTTAAATGTGATCTTGAGTAGTAAAGAAATGTTTGCCAAGTAATATATTTCTAGAATTGAGGATATGTTGCTTAAAATTTCAGAACAAAATTTTAGTGGAATAAACATAAGATGATATTGTATCTGATCAGTACAAGATTCAAAATGTTAGTACTAAAACTGAAAAATGACTTCTAAGGGCTTTATTTCAAATATAAATTGTGTCTTTTGACTTGATATTCTTGCAGCACTGCACAATTTTTTTTTTACTCTATTCTAGTTTCAAACTTATGCCAGCTAGCAAAGGATGAAATCATTGATTTACCTGTAACAGTTGTATTCCCTGCCTATTTTACCCCATTATATCTGGCCTACTGATAAACTCCATCCATCTCTCTAAGACACTTTAACTTTGATGAAATATTCTTTTCATTGTAATGTAATCCTCTTTGTAGATATCAACGTGAATGATTTTACAAGATTTCTCTTAATCAATGGTTAAAATACAATTGATGCGATTATGATCAAAATGAGTGTTTTCTTATTGACCCCATATTCTTACGATTTATAAAAAAGGAAATTATTTATTTTTAATGCATTGATAATGTCTCTATTCATAATCAAATGTTCAGAATAATATTCTTGATGTCTTTTACGTGACATTTTTTACTGTATATACTTATTCTAGAGCATAATAATTTTATATTGATATATTATTAGATATATTAGATATATCACTGTTCGTCAGTAACAAATTCATTCTATTTTTACCATACTTCATAATTGTTTTCTTATTGAATGCAGTTTAGTAAGATTATAAAGCTCTAAATGTTTTCATACTTTTATTATTAGCATGATTACCATTGCACTGGTGATCAATTTTTAAAATATTTTTGAACACATACCAACAGATTTGAAATTATGCAGATGAATGATTTAACTCATTAAAAGTTTTTTGGAAATACTATCTTTCACCTTTGACTTTGACAAAATAACAAAAAATGTCTTCATGGAAAATGGTCCTAAGTTGAGTCATTTAGGTAATTAATTTTATCAATTATTGTACATGAAATCAATTAGTTGTGAAGTCAAGCCCCTTGGTAACATGCTGTGTATTTTGATATTGACATGTTTTGTCTTTTTATACTTGCATTGAATCTCATCACATTCCTTCATACTAAACCGTCCATCCAAAAGGATTAACTATTTGTCAATCAATTCTTGTTTTATCCATCTTTCTTTAGGAATGGATATATAACTTTATTTTTGAAAAAAAAAAAAAAAGCAGCTAAAATCAAGCAAAACGGTCCATTTACATCTCTTTAATGCATTTTAAAATTTATGCAGGTCCTTTTATAGTTGTACTAATTATATGTATTGCATTGATCATGTTTTAATAATTGCATTTAATTTGCTTTAGGCTTTGACAACTATGTTGTTATTTTTAGCATGATTGTAACATATCATAAACATAGAACACATTTTTGCATTTGATGATATCAAGTGGGTATTCAAAGTACAAGACTTGTGTGAGAAAAAGACCAACAAAATTCACACATCTAGTATGGAGAGTTAAGTAAGATGAACTTAAAATTATAATAGATCAGATCTACTCTAAGACATAAAAATCAAAGCAATACACTTCTAAGTCTTTGCCCATCCCCTATCCTTCTTTGCCATTGCTTTTTGTCCATAGAATTGTCTAACACGTTTTGTTGACTTTGAACATGGTATCAAGAAGTGTGCAATGTAATAATCCGTCTTTAATTAATTATTTAATCATTGTCAAAATGATTGGTCCTCTACCGAGAGGTTTTTATATTATTCTGAAGTAAAAAGAAAGATACAACTCAAATATCAGAAACCTGTTGTCAACAAAGTAGTAGAAATATTGATGATGACGGTGATTGAAGTGCCTATGATTTTTTTTCTGCTATTTATAGATGATATTTTAATTTCATTACTGTTTATAATTGTAGTTTCACTACTTTGATTATTGAGTATGATATTTTTCATATTTCATCTCATAATTTTCCTACTGTATGTAACAGCTGTAAACAAATTGTGAAAATTGTTTTTAGTTTAGTCAAATCCCATGCATCTATTCAGTAGAAACAGTAGAAACCTGTTAAACCAAAATCAGCTTTCTGAAAAAACAGCTAAAGTGAAAATAAATTGAAACTTTCATTTTTCTTTACATAAATTCATTTCAAACAAAAAGCATCGGTTCTAATAACGTGGATAAACCAAAATCATTTTGAATTGACTCATTCTCTATGACCTACCAAAAATGGAAATATTTACTGAAATACCATACTTTTGGCATACTACCACTAACTACCCTGTTGGTCAATTATGGGCCTAGGACGCAAAGTATGGCTGGCTGTGTGGAATGTGCAAAGCATTGCGCAAAGCATTGCCATATGTGAACAATAGTCACTTAATGTTGGAATGGTACTCAGTTCATTCAATTTGCATAGCGCATTACATTGAAATACAAGGTAACACAAGATTTAAAAAGAAGACATCCCCGATTTGACAATACAAGATGTTTAAAGAAAACACGCTGCACGCTCTTTGGACTGCAAAATCCAAGACTCGTAGGGGTTAATGAAAAAATAATAATGAACAAGACCATCCTGACTGATCAGTCAGATACTTGACATTCCTAATTCAACACTGTCTTCAATATTAGATAGCAAAGAAAAGATCGAGAATGCCAATAACAAATCACATTTTCTTCCTGCCATGAAGAAAATGAAACTATCAAGCCAGGTATGAGCATTGCCCCGGGCCTGTTCAGCTAGCAAATACATATTTCTAAAATAACACAAAAGCAATGGCCCCTTGAATTTCGGTTTAACAGGTTTCTACTGTAGTTTGTTGTACCATAGGTTTTGTATGTTGAGTGTTGTACCACTTGTCTCCCCAACCTGTATAATCCCTATAGATAGAATAATCAATGACTACTAATATTAATTTGGAAGTAAATTTGGTAATTATGATGTAATTTTCAAATAAATTGTATTCAACAACTGTTACTGTGTTTCAATATTAGTGTTGATTATGTCATTACTATTATCATTGTCAAGATCATCATCATTATGATCAACTTCAATATTCTTTTTCAGATTGATAATTTTTTTATTGACAAGGGGATTAATGAACAGGCAATGTCAGTAAAAAAAATTCAATAATTGAATAAAGCAAAACAAAAATAAGCCAATCAAGAGAAACATTTTGATAATTGATTTTTTTTTTATATGTCATTTTATTCAATAGATACAATAATATTTCTATCACAACTACTCTCTCTTCCTCTCCATCATGTCACTGAATTGGCCATTGTATTACTATACCTTTTTTAATTTGATTTCTGCAGGAAAAAAGAAAAAAATCAATATAAAAGACATCCATCCCTTCTCATAATAGTATAAATGAGTTCATGTTCATATAATAAAAATAGAGAGGTATGAATGGAATCTAGTTGATAGCATTAGTAAAATAAATAAGTAATCGTATAAATAATTACCATAAATGATTAAAAAAAGATAAATAGCTGAAGATAAATCTTCCTTGGTGCAAAAGGGGGCTGAATGTGTAATGAAACTGAAGCAACCCCTGTGCAAGCGCCCATATTTTTGGGTTGGTTTTTTGTGTGATCAGTAGGTAATTTAAAACCATATTGCTTACATCTGCAATCCTGCTTTGAGGCTCATACCTACATTATTTTATTATTATTTGGAATTGACTTTAAATTGAAAATTCCCCATTCCTCTGCACTTCCTTCCACTTACACCTTTGCAGTCTTCCGTGGTATAAATGAAAGAAATTACATGTAGTATTTTTCAAATCTTTCCTGATCTAGATAAAGGTACTACTGAATGCAAATATTTCCTTTGTGTGTTTTCATCTTTTTATTCGAGGTACATGTACTGGTACTAGTAGCAGCCATTGCTTTTTATTTTCATTCATATTCATATACAAGATCTATGAAGTTGAATCTAAAAAAAATTGTTTTCTCAACCTAGATGCCATGAAACCTAATGATTTCTTTAGTGAAATTGCACGATTTCGGGGGCCTCACTATAAATTATAAACCTGAGTCCCCGGGCTGGTAGAGTAAGGCTTGATGTTTCCTGTATGGCATTTGCTAGAAGGACATCAAATTTCAGAATCTCATTGATTAATTTAATCCTGTTGGGCTGTTACAATTTAAAACATTAAAAATAAAAAGAGACAAAACAATGAAATGCCCCCATGAAATGGAATGGAAATGAGAATTGGATGATAATAATGGTCATGAATATGTAAATGAATTAACTTACAACATAGTCTAGTACACCACTTTCAGAGAAGGCTCCGTTGAGTTCTAGCCTGCATGAAACCTGGTAATGAAATCAATATTAAAATTGAGATTTTGTGCAGTATGAAAATATCAATAGCAAAAGCTGGGTGCTTTTTATCTACTTCAGGAATTTTTGCTTAAAGAAAATACAATACGAATAAATGCAAAAAAAAAAGCAAATAAAAGAAATAAGGAAAACCAAACAAAACCAATTCTCCCCCCACCCCCCCAAATCCCCTCCAAAAAATAAATAAATAAAAAAAAATCGAACATAGAATTACTAAATACAAAATATTTCCTCCTCCTCCATGAAAATAAAACAAGCGAAAAAACATAACAAAAACAAAAGAATCCTTCCCTATTTTATCAATTATAAATGATTATTCCCCTTGCCATGAATATAGTTTTCGCTATTATCATTATGTTATTTAATATTATCTCCTTTGACATGGTATGGAAGATATTATGTTATCCTGATGGAATTTCTACGTTGGTTGCCATACTTGCCTTCGAGGGTGATGGGATGTCAAGAACGCTCAGGTAAGAATCAGTGACCCCTTGGGTCAATGTCTCCTGTTGTTTCTCTTTACCATTGACAAACCATATGATCTTGAATGACCCGGTGACCCCAGCAGGTGGATTAAATTCACAGTCTAAGAGGAAATCGGCATCGGGGCCTGAAAGGCTTGGGAAGTACGACAAGGCTGTGAATGTGAATAATAATAATATAATAATAATAATAAGCGTACGAAGAAAATCAGCACTATTTTAATATGATTAAGGCTTTGAAATACCACCATTGGTAATAATCTGACAGGGTCCAGAACTTTGAAATAATAAAAACTTCCTAAGGTTAGATCCTCATTAGCAATAGATATGGGTATAAATTATCTTACTCTAATGCTACGTGTACTTTTTAAATTCTGGCTGCATGTTGGCAAAGAAATCCAGCAGCGCTGCAAAAGGCCCGCTAGTAATAGTAATAATAGTGATGAAGACGACGACGATGACGATGGTGATAATAATATAATAATAAAAAATATAATAATGATGATGAGTTATATTGAATTTTACCCATGTCCACTACTTTGGTGATATCAGCATCAGTGTTTTCCTAGACTGCCTTGTAAACAGCCAAGGGTTATTTTATGCGTATATTATACACACATGGGACCTCTGATATTATAGTCCGTCTCCGATATGACTTAGCACTCTTTATCCTAGCAACTTGAGGAAAGGGGGCGGAAGGAAACTCAAAAATAATTTTTGATTTCAAATTAAAGCATGCCCAGGTGTAAACCAGGGACCTTTGGCTAGGTAGCCGAGCGCCTTAACCACTGAGGATGATGATAATGACAGCGATGATAACAACAATAACACTGAGAGAAAGAGCGTTGGTGGTGACTGCACAGTTACGAGGAGAGACACATAGAAATTTGTTTGTTGTTTACATGGCACACTAGTCCACAGCGTGGTGTCCTTGGTGACGTCACAACTCTCCATGGCATTGGCTTCATTCACCTCCAGGTTATCATAACACACGTTGTTGATGTGACACGCTGTGCTCTGAAAGGAACACACCGGAAGACAAGCAATAAGTTAAGGGATTTAACTTGACACAACAATGACTATACATGACAATGATTCCGTACTATTTGCTGACTGAAAAAGAAAGTGACGGAAAATCATGATACACGTACATGTGTGTGTAGTATGAAATAAACAATACAACACAATAATATTGTGAGTATTCAAGAAATGCGAGCTTATGCGTGGAGAGGTAGAGAGAGAGAGAGAGAGAGAGAGGGGGGGGGAGGGGGGG